>PVKN010000167.1:0-99557 GCA_004027915.1 Capromys pilorides | reverse complement strand
GCAGCTGGGAATCCAAGAGAGCCACTGTTTCTGTTTCAGTGAGAAGGCAGGGAAAACCTGGTGTTCCAGTCTGAGGCAGTTGGGCAGAGGGAACTTTCCCCTCCTCTGTGGAGGGTCAGCCTTCTCGTTCAGTTTGAGACTTTGCCTGGTTGAGGCTCACTCACTCTGGGGAGGGCTGTGACTCAATGTTAACCCCACTCAAAGCATCCTGTTGGAAACACCCAGGATGATATGTGACCAACTCTCTGGGTACCTGTGACCCAGTCAAGTGGAGGTATAACATCAGCCACTGTATAGGTCACATCCTGGCAATAAATATCTTCACAGATATCTCTTGCAGGTTGTTTCTGTGGCAGAACCTGGGCCAGTCACTCAATGAGCTGTCACAAGAATAACAACCATTTTGACAATGACCTTCTCTGAAAATTCCCCCAGCAGTGGGTCTGCTCATGGAAGGCCCCAGAAAGTACCGAGGAGTCCTGTTTCATGAGGGAAGGTGTGGTGGTTTCTTCCATTACTGCAAAGGGGTCCGAGCAGCAGGGACAGTCCCTTCCCAGGCCCTAATGTGAAGAGCTTCCCTGTGCCCTAGGATTCCACATCAAGAGCAGGTTGGCTTCCTTAGCTACCAAAGGCACAGAAAAGGAAATACTCACATAGTTCTGGTGCAAGTTAGCTGTCTACTAAATACTTCACCTGTGGCCTAATTTAATCTTCACAATAGCCACTGGGAGCTGCTCCCCACCCCCGTGTCACAGATGGGAAGACCAGTCACCGGGAAGCTTGCCATATACCCAAGACCCCAGAGCAGGAAAGTGGCAAATCAGAGGCTCAACCGAAACCAGACTCTTTACCCCGTGGCTTCCTGAGAGCTGTGCCCACCATGGCTAGAGACTGAAAGACCCTTTGAGTGTCCCTTCACCAGGGAGAAGTGTAGGTCTGCCTGAACTTTGATGTCAGGTTGAACTCTAGTTCTGACTTCTGAGTGTCTGATTCATCTTCGTATCCTGAATAATTGGCATGGAGTAGGTGTTTGATAAATGTTAATTGTTATGTCTATTTTTTTCTGGATCTCAATAATGTATCTCAGTTTTACAGTGGATATAGTCCTGGAGCTTTCTGGTGTCCAATAAATTGATTTTCTTTTTTCTCACCTGTCTTTCCTTCTTTGTCACTCACCTTGTATACATACTTTACTCTCCTGAGAGTGGAAGGAAAAGAAGAGCACAGGGGAAGAAAAAGTGGAGCAGTGGAAGCATTAAGGATGCCCACTCTCACCTCTTCTATTCAGTACTGTGCTGGGTGTTCTACAGAGGGCAAGAACATGAAACAAAAGACATTGATTAAACTGGAAGGAAAGATGTTAGAAGCTCTCTGTATACATAATATTGAAAGTCCTAAGAAATCCACTAAATAACTAATAATCTAGAACTAATAGATTCAGCAAGATTGTAAATCAATTGCATTTCTGTACACTCGCAGTGGATAGTCCAAGATTAAAGAAACAATTCTAAGAGCCAGGCATGGTTGCCCATGCCTGTAACACCATGTCTCGGTTATTCTTCTCTCATTGCTGGAACAAATACCTGATGCCTAAAATGAGGGAAGGAAAGGTTTATTTAGCTCACAATTAGTGGAGGATTCAGTCCATACTCAGCTGGCTCCAAAGCACAGCAGCACATTTCAGAAAGCAACCTTCCATGGTGGTGGCAAAGATCAGAGAGCAAAGCGGGCGGAGCAGCTCAGGCAGCTAGCTAGCTCTCTCCCTTCTTTATGTTGCAATGCAAATTACCTGTCCCAGAACAGGTGCAACGTCCACACTCACAATAATCAATCCAGAAGCTACCCCACAGGCTATGACTGCATGAGGCTTTGGGGGGACTAGTAGACACAAACCATAGTATCCAGCACCCGGGAGGCTGAGGCAGGAGGATCACTGCAGTTAGAGGCCAATCTGGTCTACATAGTGAATTCAAGCCCAGGCTGAATTACATATTTGAGATCCAGTCTCAAAAAACAAAAACAGACAAAAATTCTACTCATAACAGTAACAAAAAGAATAAAATACAAGGAAATAAATTTAAAAGTGCAAAACTTACTCTCTAAAAACTATAAAACTATGAAAATAAATTGAAGATCTAAATAAGTGGAAAAATATTGTATGCTCATAGCCTGGAAGACACATTAGCATAGTTGAAATAGCCATGCTCCCCCAAATGACCTACAGTGCAACAAAATATCAAAATTCTCAGCAGTCTTTTTTGTTTGAATTGACCAGCTGACTCCAAAATTCACACAGAATTCTGGGAGTTCAGAACAACAACAACAACAAAAAATTCTGAAAAAGAACAAAGTAGAGGAATTGATTTTCAAAATTTAAAATTTGCTACAGAACAACAGCAATCAAGACAGTGTGGTAACAGCAGAAGGGTACACATCTAGACTAGTTGAGTAGAACTGAGAATTCAGAGATAAATTCATACAAGGAAGCTAAGACCCTCTAATGAGGAAAACAGTGTTTTCAACAGAAGAGAAGGGCAAAGAAAGAACTTGGATTTGAGGACCAGGCAAATTGTGCCCTTGTCTCATTGTGTGACTTGGGGCCATGGACTTAGCATCTCTGAGCCTGGGTTTTCTCATCACTAACATAAAGTTAAGGAGAGGATGCCCCTGTGAGTGCAGTCACAGTGCCCCCTGGGTGAGTCCATGGGCAGGGTGTTCAGCACAGTGGGAATGAGCTAGTGAGCATGAGGCTCTGATGTTCTTCCAGGTTCCATCAGGGAGTGTTTTGTTGTTATTTTTTTCAGGAAATGGCAGGACAGGTAAGGCTTGGGTCTGTAGACTAAGCTTGGTAGAGCTCTGTGGGTTGTAATAAATGAACAGGAAAGGAGATTCCATTACGAAGGAATGTCTGGGGCAAGCGGGGGTGTGGGGGGTGGGGGTGAGGGGGGTGGCAGCCGGCTTCTCTCCCAGCACCAGCCAGCCCTGCAGCATTGATTGATGTGCCTTGCACCACAGCAGCCTGCGGGCCTAGCAGAAGGGGGCCCCTCACTCTCTCCTCCTGGAGCAAGGCCAGCAGCCAGATGTTCCCAGCATTTGGGGAGCTCGGATGGGGGCAGGGAAGGCCAGCAATGGGCCAGATGCTGGGCCTTTCTGCCTCCTCCTCTGCAACTGGGCTCAGGTGGCTTTGGCTTTGCTGCTGACCCTTGACTAGTAGTTGTGTCTCCTTGGCCTTTGGCTCTGATTGGAACTGGAGATGGTGGGTCTGGTGGTCCTCATGCATTCTACCCTGCTGAAAGCCACATTCTGCTGCCCAGAGAAGGGCTGTCAGCTGCAAACAGAAAAATATCCTACCTGCCCAAGGTTCTTGTGCTACTCTGGCTGGAGCCACAGGGAGGGATGTGACCAGGGCTGGAGCCCTCCAGAGGGAGCAGTGCCAGGATTAGTGATTTGGGGAGTGGATGTAAAGGCAGATTCTGGGCTGCTCCAGTACGTGCTACAACTGAGCCTGCATGACTGCCTGGTGAGCTCCTTCCAAGCACCCTCATCATCTCCATCCATTGTGTCTATCACACCCCAAGCGGCTCATCATAGCTGTTGTATCTGCTGCCCACCTTTCTCCATCCTACAGCATTCCATGAACATCTGCCCCATTAGGAAACGTAGTTCTATGTTGACCATTTGAGGGCTTTTGCACAGAGTAGCTGCCTACATTGATGGTTTTTAGGTGATTTTCACAATTACGCTAGTACAGACAAGACAGCACTCTCTGAACCTGTTGCCTTTCATAGGCAGATGATTTCCCGAGAATTAACTTCAAGAACTAAAACTATTTTATTAGAGCATAAGTTGTGTAAACCAGCTGAGCACATGCATGAGGGCTCCTTCCCCAGCCCTGTTTTGCTTTACCTGGAGCTGCCCTTCACATAGCCCTTGACACACTATCCTGCGCTTGCCTTCGGAAGGTGGTGGCTGGCGGTTCCTGCAGGGACCTCTTCTGCAGCTCTGGTTGCACAGGGCTATCCAAGCACCCAGAAACACCTCTTTTGCTCTATTCTCAAAGGCTCCCATGGGTGGGGAAGTCATGGGTTGGAACTGCAGAGATCTTGGGGAAGTCCTTTCTGGTCCATACTTTCTCATCTGGACCTGGGGAGCAGTGCTGCCTGCATATGATCAGTCTGCGCATGACAGTAGCTCCTCTATAACTCACCTGGCTGTAACTTTCTGTGGAGATAGTTGTGGGCAGGAGGGCATGACGTCTTCATCACGAGCGCATGCTCCAAGGTTGGCTCATGCAGTGGCTGGCTTCCTGCCACAGGCAGCAGAGGACTTGGTTAGGGTGAGTGCTGCAGCAGGCTATTGAGGAAGACTTGGCTGCTGCTCCTTGGGGAAGAGGCATGTGGCAAACCAACATGAGCTGCTGTGATGCTCAGGGGAAGCTGGAGGAGGGACTCAAACTCAGATCATCGTTGTAGGCTTCTTGGAACCGACAATCTTTTCATCTACATGGAACCAACACCTTACATGGCATTTGTGTGCATGTATTCCCCTTCAAGCTCACATGCAAACCCATTTCCAGCACCATGCTCTGCCCTGAACACACACGCGCGCACACACACACACACACACATACACACACACACACTCCCTGAAGGAAATCTGCACTTCATAAACACAGGTCATCATACTTATACACAATTGTAATAGTATAAGACACTCATACCACAGTTTACCAATGCTTTTGTTTGCAAACAGAAGCTTTTGGCAAAATTTGTTTTTGTTTGCAAACTCTGCACTGAGTGATAAACACAACTGTGGCCATCCTTTCCAAGATCATAGAACAAATTAAGTTTGTGAACTGAGGTACCATTGTACTTTTAATAGCACATTCATTGATTTATTGAGCATTCACTGTATCCCAGCCCTCCCAGGCATTGTTTAATCCTCTCATTCCTAGGTCCCTTGCACAGAGAAAGTCATTTTTCTGAAGTCTGAGAGGTGTTGTGCTGGGGTGCCCTGCCTGACACACACACGCACACACTGCCCCTGTCCTACTGGGCACAGCCTGCCCAGCTCCCTCTTCCTGCTGGGGCTTCAGTGGCTGAGTGCTTGCTTCATAATCTACCCCTCATGCTGTGCCCAGCCCTTAGTACACAGTTGAACAGACCTGCCCTGTCCAGATTTAGGCAGCTGGAGGCAGTAAATCCAGGCTGTAAACCACTTTCTTGGCCTCTTGTATAGATTCAATTTTTTCTGGACCTGAGCTTCTTAGCTGGAAGGGGGTGGCAGCCATTTCACCTCCATGGCAGAGTTCTATCCCCCACCCTGCTATTGCCACTACCTCCACCCTGTATCCAGCCTGTGCCCTCTCAGGCCAACCTTGAGGACCTATTTACTATATACCTGGCACTCAGCCTATGCTATGCTGGGGTTGGGGGACCCCTAGTTCCACCTTTGGGAACTGACAGCTCATTCAATTACAAGAGGCCCAGAAAGGGGCCACTTGCTCAAGTCCACCTGAGAAATGGGAGGCAAGATCGGATCAAATACTGGCCTTACTGTCCAGGCAGAGGCTTTTATTCAGGGAGCCAGTGAAGGTGTATCAGGAGAACAAGAGGTTGGAAATTCCAAATTTGTGGTCTGATGTGGACTTTGAAGGAATCCAGAGCCACCCTGACAGGGATGCAGCGCTAGTGTGAGTGCCAGGTATGGTCTCTGTATGCTCCGACTCTTTTCAGGAACACAATGAGTGACATCATGGGGACCACCTTGCCTCCACTTTTTGTAAAGCAAGGCTCAGAGCTGGTCAAAGCTCAAAAGTAAGTCTGTTTTTTCCCAAATCCATGCTTTTGCAGCATTTGAAGACCTCACCTGAAGGCTCGAGAAGGAGTAGGCCTTAGCAAGTTGAGAGCAGTGGGAGTGTTTTGGGACGCGTGCTTTGCTTGGGCCAATAGATAGAGGCAGAGAGGGACCTGGTCAAATCTGTGTACCAGTGAGAGGATGCAGCAATCATGTGGGCTAAGGCTAAGGGAGCCAGGGAGCTCTTGGCATCCTTTTTTCACAGAGGACAATGAAAGACAGCATCCACAATGGCCCAAGCATCCACATCTGGGAGATCTGGGGGCCTCTACCAATGTTGGCCTCAGACCACTGAGGGGGCCTTTGCTGGGCAAAGGTCTCTTTGCTATTATAGACCAGGCTCCATAGGAGGAGGGGCCAAGAGAATGCTAGTGGCTGTGCCATCCCTGGAGTGCCACACTTCCAGGTGCAGGAACAGGTACCAGGCTCAAGGTCCATGGGATGCACTGGCATCAGTTCCCCTATAGATTTGGTGGACACAGGCCAGTCTGGCAGGTCAGCAGAGGTGAGTCCCACTAGAGGCTGCCTTGGCCTTGGAAGACTTTTGGCAAGGGTCATAGAGGGGGAAAGTCACACTCACTGGGAGGTGGGACAACTGGAACCAGCACTGTGGTGGAAATAGTTAAGTCGTTGCCTCACAGAAGTTGCAATCAATTATGCTACAGAAGAACTAGTTGATGATTCAGCTGGAAAACTCCTGAACCACAGGAGTGAACTCTCTTTGAGCTCAGACTCCCTTTTCTAGGCAAACACCCCACTGTCCTCAAGCTGAGGGATGCCTCTGTGCAGCCTCTGTGGCCCCATCACCACCTGTGCAGCCCTTCTGAAGATGGGCCTCTTCTCCTTTTGCAGTTTGTGGTTATATACTCACCTCTATGGCTACTAGATGATGTTGTGCCTTTCTAGCTATGAGATCTGAGAGGCCTGATGCATAGGTCATGTGCATCAGAGTATCCCCAAGCGCCAGCATATGGTAGGAACTCTAGACATACTTGTTTAATAAATAGATGAATAGATGGTCTAGGACAACAGGATAGATGATACCACGATGGATGATAATCTGATAAATCCATCTGGTGGATGAGTGGGAAGAGGGGTAGAATGTTAAATGGAAGTGTGTAGAGATGAAGGGATGATGGAGGGTAGGTGGGTGGGCAGATGGGAGGGTAGATGGGAATGATATGTGGGTGGAGCCTTAGAATGTTAGGCTACAGAATGTTAACAATCATGAAACTCCAGACTGCTGAAATTAGATATTTATTTATTATAGTGTTAGAATAAACCCTAGCTCAGCATCACAACAGGAGAGACAGTTACAGAGCTTAACTCCCTCTTGGCCAAGATGAACAGATTTATTTTGAGAAGTAAGAGAGATTTGTTCAAGGTCACACGGCACATGAGATGGCTGTAAATCCTTGTTTTCTTGAAAGATTCTCTGGAAAAAGAGTTGAAGCTCTTCATCTCATCCCACTCCTGTGAGGTTCTGTGTGACCTGGAACAAGTTACATGGACTCTGTTTTCTCTGTAAAAGAAAAGATTGGATTACTCTCAGGGCCAAAATCCAGCATTCCTTTGCAATCTTAGGAGAGTCAGCCTCTCTGGGCTTTACCAGACTAGGATGTAGATTTCCTGCCTAATCTTTCCAAAGCTCTGTCAGGGTGTCCAGGTGGGTGCTGTGTGGCGGGAATGAAGTCCCAGTCCTGGTGTAACAGGCACAGTCTCTATCCCTCCCTTGCCATATCTGCCTTCGGGATTTCCCTTCCACTCTATACCCTAGGGGTGGTGTGTTGTAGAAGAAGTATTAGTGAGTTTCTGGGCTGAAAGCTGTGCTTGGGACTTCTTCCCTACTCTGGAAGCTCCTGAACCTGGAGGAAGGGCACTGGGGGTGCCTCTGGAGCAGGCCTTGGAATGCCTGTCCTGCCCAGAAGAGAAGGGCAGTGTGCTGGTAAGGAGGGGAACTGTGTGGCCCGGGGGGAGCTGGTCTTAAGTATGCTCAGATTCCCAGACACAGGGCTGCAGATCAGGAGAGGAGTGTTCCTCCTGTCTAGGTTGGGAAGTGTGGGGACAGGCATGACCTATGGCAGATACACAGGAATGGAGGAGAGGAGGAAGAAGTAAGTAGAGTGGCATTCTTGAGCTGGAGCATAAACTCAGGATGAAATCTTTGAACTCTACAGAGTAGAGAAGCATAGTTTTAAACAGGCTTCATATGCCTTTTGACATTTAAAAATTCATATTGCATAGGTTTTTTTTTTTTTTTTCTGAGGCAAGGTCTCGTTATGCAGTACAGTCTGGCCTTGAGCTTGCTTGTGTAGCCCAGGCTGTCCTCTACTCATGGAATTACAGTCATGCACTCAGGTCCAGTCCTGCATGTTCATTGTTTAAAAAATAAAAATAAAAATGCTTAGTGAAAAGTAAATTCCTCTCTCTCCTCCTCAGTTCTCTGCTAAGAAGCAAACACTGTGGATAACTCTTGCACATCCTTGGAAAGAGTGTAGGCTCTGTTGATTCACTGTAAGCTTTCCCTTTTTTCTAAGGTGCTGGGTGTCTAAGCCAGCTATACATGCTAAGCAGGTGCTTTATCATTAAGCTATACTCTGGCTCATCCCTTGTTTTCATAAGTGGTAGTATCTTAAACACACAACTGCTTCCACTGGATGCTTTTGAGATTGTTTCTTAGCAGTGTGTGTAAGTCTGTGCTGTTGATTTTACTCCCACACACTGGCCTGCTGTATTGAGGCTCTGCGCATCATTACCCCTCCCCTACTGATGGACGCTGACCTTGTTTCTAGCCTTTTGCTTCTACGTGTCACCCTGTACTGGCTATGTCCTCGTGTACCCACCTTTGAGCATATGACCTAGCACATGCTGGGTATCTTCCTGAAGTGGATATTGATGGCAAAAGTGTGTATGTATTAATTCAGTATATATCTCCAGAATATCACCTCCATGGGCTGGTTAATTGCTTCTTTTGACAGGAAGTGGAAAATCGAATTATTGAATTGTGCCACACAGTCTCAAGGGGTGAGATTAAGAGTATTCACGTAAGCCCATACTGATTCTCTGAAAGCCCCCATCCAAGGCCCTAACTCTGTTGTTCTCTACAACACTCTCGGAAGCTTGGGAGGGAGGCCCAGAGGACAAACTTCCACTATGGAGCAAAGCCCCCAGCCTCTGTAGCACATGGGGCCCTGAAACCACAGGAATGGCTGCAAACAGCACATTGGGGAGAGGACAGGAGGACAGGCTGCCAGCAGCTGTGAGGGGCTGAGTTCAGTCAAAGACCCAGTGGAGGGCTGCCACGAGTTTCTTCTTTGCATTTTTCCAAGCCTTGTTCTTTGGGCTGGGGCACAGTGTCATCCTCATGTTTCCTATTACCCTACAAGCCTTCCTTCAAAGCCGCAGCTGCTCAGGCTCTTTGATGTCTGAGCACGAGCCTGCGCTGCCCTGGGGAGATCTATCTCTGCTGAAGAAGGAGGAGAGTGGTGCCTGAGATGATCTCCAGGCCTTCACAGGAGGGGTTCCCTGCTTCCACTCCAGCTGGGACCACAGGCTCCTGGAGGGAGTGGTGGGGCCCGCTCAGTCTGGCCAAGCTGAAGGGCCTGTATGGGGCCGTGATGGGGATACCAAGGGGCTGCCCTGCTACAGGGCAGATTGGTGGAGCCCTGAAGCTGCTTGGATAGAACAGCCTGGCAGCATTTGTCACCCTGGATCTCTGTGTCCCCACCTTGCTTCCTGGAACTCTCCTGGCATTGATATCCTGCAGTTGAGGGTGGAAGTGATGTGTGGGTGTCCACAGTCACTCTGCCTACTGCAAATCCTGGGCTCTGTCCCCTACAACTGTAAACTTGACCTTGGCTAAGTTTCTTAACACAGATGAGCCTCAACTTGCTCCTCTCTAGGCCAGGATAATGATGAACCTACTTCGGAAAGTCTCTGTCAGGCTGAAATAAAAAGATCTGGGGGGAAAATACTTAGCAATGCCTGATGTGTGGCCAGGCTCTGAAAAAAAAATGGCTCTATCACTGCTATTGGTGATTAAAAAAGGAATAGAGAGGGAATCAGCCTGGTGTCGTCTAAGCCCTCCCTCCCAACCTCTCAGGTCTAACTCCAAGACTTTCGTATGTGCTTTGAGGCTAGAGGGATGAGGGAGGATGAGGAAAAGGTTCCAGGCACAGGGGCTAGAGGCCTGGCAGGTGGGGATGGGGGCTTGGAGGTTGTGGCCCTGTAGCCCTGACTCCTGAAGGCAGCTAGAGTGGAAAGCAGGGGTGGGGGTGGTTTCCTGG
Organism: Capromys pilorides; assembly: GCA_004027915.1. Classification (NCBI taxonomy): domain Eukaryota; kingdom Metazoa; phylum Chordata; class Mammalia; order Rodentia; family Capromyidae; genus Capromys; species Capromys pilorides. The sequence continues at coordinate 89,415 of PVKN010000167.1, read as the reverse complement.
CCAAGCTGAAAGGGTTGGATTTGACTTGAAAACACATTGAGAAGTCCCTGGCGGCTGCCTCCTCAGAAACAGCCTTTTTGAAGCCGAGCCCAGAGCGGGAGGCTGTTTTGTGTAAAGGGGAACTGTGGGGATAGGGAATGGGCTGAAACCTCTCTCCTGTGAGCTGCCCAGGGACCTATGCCCAAGGGACAAGGGACCAAGCTGAGCAGGACAGGGCCTTGGAACCCGCAGGGCTAGAGGTAAAAGCACTTCTCAGACAGCCTGTCTCTTGGGCTCCACCTCACTGGTTTGGGTCATTTCCGTGTTTAGCCATTCCTTGCATAATATTTTTTTCTCTTAATTGAGTCACTTTTAAAACTATGACTACATTTCTTTCAAAATGAATTTATATTGCTACTATAAATGGAACACTGTATCACTTCCCTTACACAGTAACCATATAAGTAGCATATAATAATAGTGAAACAATGTTAAATTTTACTTAGTGCCTGAGATTCCAACTCTCTCTGATAAAACAGGAGATTACAAAATGGGAGAGCTGTATTATGGCCAGGTTCACCCCAAACTAAAGCTTTCTTCTTCAGTTCTGTAAGATAAAATACAAGCTGTCCAGTTAGATTTGAATGTCAGATGAACATTTTTAATGTAAGTACACCCCAAATATTGCATAGGCTGTACTTGTGCTAAAAAACAATGCCTATTGCTTATCTGAAATTCAAGTTGATGGGCCTTCCTGTATTTTCATTTTTTAAACCTTAAAACTCTATCTTTGACTTATGAGAGAATGTTTTGTGAGGGGCAACCTTTTCACTGCTAAGAGGTGAAACCATTCTGAGGAAGCGTTTTCTGATTCAAGGTAGAATTAGGCTGGCAACTTCTACTGCCTTGGGGGGTCTGGTTGTAGAAAAGAATACTCCCAGTGGGAATAGGAGGCCATGGTATGGCCCAGGAACCAGCCAGTGCAAAGCAGGGTCCTTAGGAGTTCCGAGCACCCTTCCCCCTTAACCCCGGCCTAAGGGACAGACACAGCTCAGGGATGGAGGCTTGACCTTGCCGTCAGCGTACAGAGGGCTTGTGTCTGCGTGACTGGTTTATGAGCATGAGTGACTGACAGTGTGTGTTTGCCTCAGTCACACCCTCTCAGGACAGAAACTGCTTCTGAGGCCTCTCTTCCAACACCTCCTCCCACCTCTGCCTCCCATGGCTGGGGGAGCCTTAGCACGACTGAGGCTTTTCTCTCCCCCACCAGCGTGACTGTTGGAAGACTCTTCATCAAAATGCACATGGGTCTGCCTTGAGTGTTGCCTCTGCCCACTGACTACTGCCTTTGGAGCCCACGACAGCTCTTCTAAGGTTTGCCAGCTGTGCTCTGGAGTCTGAACACACCCGGTTCTTCAAACTGTCCTTAGACCTTAGTCTAGGGGACGCTTCTTTGGGGCCCTGCCTGAGGTGGTCTTGCCTTGTGCAGACAGGCAGCAAGAACAAGGCTGGCTGGTGGTGACCTGGGGTGGGGCTGGGGTGAGCGCAGATGCAGGACAGGGAGGGAATTTCCTTTCTTGCGGCAATCTACAGGGCTTGTACAAAAATGCTGGAGCCCTGGGTTCTACTAGCTGTTCTGTCCCTAACTTGCTGTGTGATTCCAGAGAAGCCTCTTTCTGGGTCTTACTCCTATATTAGGTACCATGAGCAGCTCGGCCCACTTCTCCAGGTAAAAATCTAAGTGTCTGTTCAGGTTGATGTATTGTGCTGACTGGAGCGCTGAGACAGAAGGGATTCTGAGGGGCAGCAGGCAGTATGCGGCTGGGAAGTAGTGAACTGGGGTCCATGTAGGCACCTTCAGCAGTCCTGAGGAGCCTGGTGGAGCCTGGCTCAGGAATGACCAAGCACAGCACAGGAGATCATAAACGAAGTCAGATATGGGGCAGGGGATGTCTCTCCTAGCCATCTCTGCTGCATGGTGATGCTGACTTTGCCCATGGCTGGTCAGTCTGCAGAGCCATTGCATCACCTGCTCTGCTACCCAGATGGCCTGAGGACAGAGGTGCTCTGTGAAATCTTACATGCAGGCTGAGATTTGAGGGCTTGGAGGGTAGCATGGAGGGTTGAGCGGGCCGTGTGGGAGGTTGAGGGTCTGGCTCTTCTGCCTGGGGGACAAAAACATGTGTATGAGCTGGGACTTTGTGACTACACAAAGAAGCAGTGTCCCCATTCCAGGCTAGCAGGGCTGGACAGGGAGAGCCCAGACTCAGTACATCTTGGAGGGGTCACACTGAGTCCTCAGCTGGGCATGGCCCCTAAAGCCCAGCTGGTCTTCCCTGACTCTCACACGCACTTTGCTGACAAAGAGCAGAAGGCATAGGGTCCGCTTTCTTTCTTGCTCTGGCTTTTGCCTCTGGTTCACTGCTACCTCACGTTGTGATCTGTGTCACGTTCCTCTCCTTGAGCCTCAGTTTCTCTAACTGTGTGGGGAAGAGTTCTCCCAACAGTGAAGAACAGTTCTTAAATACCTCCTGGACCTCACATTCGCAGGACCTAAGTTCTCCATCAACATCATCAAAACTCTTAGGTTTATAGAACACTTTCTTATTTTTTTTCCTTTTAATTGACACAACAACTTGTACATATTTATGAAGTCCAACCTGGTATTTTAGCACATGTATACAATGTGCAATGACCAGGTCAGGGTAACTGGTGTATCATTTCTCTTGCAAATATTCAAAATTCTTTCTACCAGTTACTTTGGAATATGCAATTAGCTGCTTTCAGCCACAGTTCTCTTAATCCTGCTAGCATTTTCCTATTGGTCTCTGGACAGCTTGAAGGGATGGGCACAGTGACCATTATGCCAGCAGCTTTTCCAGGTGATGAAATTGGGGCTAAGAGAGGGAGAAAGAAAAAGAGAGAGAGAGGGAGAAAAGTGATTTATTTATTTGTTTGTTTGTTTATTTATTTTGGTGGTACCAGGGATTAAACTCAGGACCTTGCACTTGCCAGGCAAGCACTTATTCTACTGAGCTATCTCTCCAGCCCCCAAAGAAAAGTGATTTAAAAGCTGAATCCAGACCCTTTTCCCTGCATCCAGACCTCCTTTTGCAGCTTCAGAAGTCAGAAAGGGGCTCTGGTGGAGTTCTGGGGCTGTGGGAGAGTCAGGCACCTGTGGGCGGCAGATACAGACGGAGAGGGGATTGATTGGAGCAAGCACACTGCCTCACTTATGTGTTTTCATGTGGAGCTCCATGTGGTGTTTTGAGAAGAAAATATGAACTTTGGGGGCCCTGTTTAGTTGCAGGACTTCTTAGGTGGGAGCCCAGATGAACACTTCTGAGGAGCACAAGTTCTGGATTGGATTCTGCTTTAGGATAGCATTTTATGTGTCTTGAGAAAGAAAAGGAGAATTACTTATTTTATTATAATTGTATAACTGAAGTTTAAACCCAGTGTCTTCCCCCTGAGCTCCCACCCCAACCCTTTTTATTTTGAGATGGGTCTCACTAAATTGCCAAGGCGGGACTCAAACTTTCAATCTTCCTGCCTCAGTTTCCCAAAGGCTGGGGTTGCAGGTATGTATCACCATGCCCAGTGATTTGCACCTTTTAGGTGAGCTATTTAGAGCTAGGCATGGTGTAGCATCCCCTTAATTCCAGCATTCTGGAAAAAAGCGTTCTACAAAAGTGAGCTCAAGGCCAGCCTGAATTGCATAGCGAGACCCTGTCTCAAAAAGGAAAAAAAAAAAAAAAATCAGGCTGGGGATGTAGCTCAGTATAAGATGTTGGATTCAAGAGAGAGAGGGAGGAATGGAGGTGGGGGGGGAGAGAGAGAGGAATGGAGGTGGTGGGGAGAGAGAGATATTTAACATGAGATGGTGTTTGGTTGGAGGTTGGAAGCTTCATAACGTATAGAATCACCAAGTACAAAAATGTCAGCATCACAAAGTTTAATGTCAGAAAGATCTTTAGAAGCCATCTGGTTCATCTCTCCCTCCCTCCCTGCACTTCACTGAAGGGAAACAAAGGCTCAGAGAGGGAAGGCAATTAGACCCAGGTCACACAGAATCCTTGCCAGAGCTGTGACTAGAATGTGGGTGTCCTGGCTTCTCTGATAGTTTTAGTACAGGCCACATTTGGGGGAGAGTGGAATGGGAGGAGGGGGTGGGGAGGAGAAGATGGGCTGGCCCGGGTACAGGCAGACAGAGGTATGCAGGCCCTCGCTCCCTGCTGATAAGAGCCCCCCAGAGCCATTCCTAAGGGTTGTTTTATCAAGATGTGACTTTTCCACTGCAGACACTATTTTCTTTCTTGTGCAGGCTGTGCTGGCCTTCATGATAAGGTGCCTAGACATGTTCACACTGAGGCAGCCAAAACATGAAGCAGGAGGCAAAAAAAAAATTCCCTGCTTAGGCTCCCCCCACCCCAACCCACTCCCCCCTCCCATTTCCTCTCATTCTCTCCACATTCTCATGCCCCCCACCCCCAGCTGGCTGGCCTCTTCCTGCCTTCCAGTAAGTCAGCCCAAAGGAGCCAGGAAGGTATGTGGCCCAGGGAAGGTCACAGGAGAGAGACGTGGAGGGGCCTCCCCTGGGAAAAGCAGAGCAGACCACAGGCTGCCCAGGATCGCATGAGGCAAGGGATGAGTTGGGGAACCTGGTGTTTGTAGCCCTCTCCCTGGAGCCTTCTCCTCACTGCAAGCAGATGCAGAGTGATCTCTGGTTTGGGCTTCAAGCTGGAGGTGATTAAAGTCTCCCCCAACCACAGATTCTCCACTTGCTAGCTCCCCACTACTGAGTTCCTAATTAGGCTTGACAGGGATTTCTGGGGGGTGGGGTGGGAGGCGATGCTATCTATTTTCATCTTAAACTCTCAGATAGAAGAGACCTGGCTTGATAGGAGATCACCAGGGGTCCTGACCTAGAAAATCCTCTTGTCACTGCAAGACTGGTCTCTTCTAGTCTCTAGACTGCAGTTTCTTCCTCTGCCCACCAAGGGAGCTGGACTCAGATCCTGACCTTTGAATTCCACTTCTGGCTTTTCAGAAGACAGTGTTCTTTCCCAGGCTTGCTGGGTACTTGGCACGGTGACTTCAAGGCCCAAGTATCAGCGCCCCGCCCCCTGCTCCACTCAGGAAGCCCACCCCACCCTCCGCATCTGGATAGAATTTACCCCCCAGAGCAACTCAATTACCGGTGATCAGGATGGCTCATGTGTCGTAGGGGGCCCTGGTGAAGGTTGCACTGCCAGAGCTGAGGGTTCCCAGGCCTGGGACCTGCCCTCTCAGAGTCTGGGAGCCTTGGGAAGACCCCTGGGGAGATGAGGCTTTCTGAGCACCGTCCTGCTGTGGCTCAGGCTCCCCACTCATGGACAGAGTCAGTTGTAGAGGCTGGAGGTATGGAAAGCTTCTGGGAGTTTTATACCATGGGTCCCTACCAAATGCCCAGCCAGTAGCATCTATGACAAGCGATGGCTCTTGTGTTCACATCCTGAACTCTGGTGAGAAGCAGCCATGCTCAAGCTGTGACTTGAGAGTATGGAAATATACTGCTGTCTAGGTTTACCTTCCTTGGAAAGCCAAGACAATCCCTGGTGTCTTCTTGTGGCTTCTGCTAGGCTAGGAAGTGGGGGACCCTTTGGGGTGGCTTTTAGCTGCATGTCCCCTGACACCTCTTATTCTGAGCCCATGGCGCATGTGTGCCTTCCTGCAAGTTGGACCTTTCGGCTGCTCCCCACCCACATCCCTCCAGACAGGAGGATCTCTGAACTCTGGCCCCTAGTGCGCTAGGCAGGTCAAGGGACTCATCATATTTGGCATGAAAATAGTGCTCTCCTGGCAGAGGCCATCAGGTTGCCCTAGGAGGGGTGAATTGATCAGGCTAAAACCCTTATCTCATTTAGTGGAATCATGCCGATGAACACCCACTGCCCTTCAGGCAGAGTGTCACACTCAGTGCACACATACGCACACGGCCTGAAGAGGGACGCCTCTGCCAACCAGGAACCTAGCCAGAACCACTGGTACTTAGTTCAACACCTATTCACTACTGACAATTCAGAGAAAAGTACTGTGGTTAGCTAACTCTACCACCATGACAAAAAAGCCCAAGGCTGAGCTTAGTGGCTACTGGATCTCACACTGCTTTGAGCTAGAAAATGCTGACCCTGAGCTCACCTGTGCAGCAGGTAAGAGCATGGGCTGCAATGGGAGGTGACCCGTGGAAGCCAGTTCTGTTGCAGACAGCCTGGAGGCTTTAGGTGAGGCGGTCCACTACCTTCCCTGTTCTAGGGGTGTTGAGGGATGCAGATGACGCACTCAGAGCGCTTAGCTCAGTGCTGGCAGAGCCAGTGTGCCACCAATGGCTGCAGTACGTTTCATGAAAAGGCTGACTTTAGGACGATGGCTCTAGAAAGCTTCCCAATGCAGAGCAGAGCTTGAAACTTACGGGAAACCCACTCTGGAAAGGCCTCTGAGCCACACTGGTAGTGAGGGCCATATCCATGTGCCAACCTTCCCAGACTGCCCTCTCCAGCAGGCCCATGACAGGAGTAGAAGGGAAGCACAGGTGATGGGGGCCTTCCTGGTGGTCTGAGGGGCCAGGCTGATTACACACAGAGGGTCTGGAAGGGGAAGACTGAGGTGGGGAACAAGATCACAGGGTCTTGGGGCCCCCACAGCACATCAGGCGGCTGGCACAACAGGAGCCACCATAGGTCCACAGCTGGGCATTCGGATGGAACTTGTTCAGGAAGTTGGCTCTGGGGCCAGCTGCAGTTACATAGAGGGCCACCCATGGGCAACGAGACCAGTCAGGGCCTGTTGGAGCCCAGACAGAATTTAATGCCAGGATCTGTGCACAACATGAAACTCCAGACAGGGAAATCACCAGGTAGCGGGCAAAGCCCCTCTCACATGTTTTTTGTCAAGTGAGCTTCCTTGCTCGGTGAGCCAGTTATCACCGCATCCTCATAGAGGTGGTCTCCAGAAGCACTAGTGGCAGGGCCTAGTCTCTACCTCACACACCAGTGCCCATACTTCATGGAAAGTGATCATAATCAAATGCAGTGGGAGATAGGACTGTACGTCGTGGGCCCTGGGCTGGGGTCAGGCCATGAGTGACCCATGGAGGGCTCAGCATGCCAGATCTGGAGTCTAGCCCTGTCCCTCACCACCAGTGTAACCCGTACAAGCTCCAACCGTTTCCGGTCTCAGTGTCCCCAGTGGAGATGACTGTGATCCCACCTGCAAAGTGTGGAGGTCCTAGAGCAGAGGCCTGTGAAGGTGCAGGCTGAGGTTTCTGGGCTGTGTGGCTTTGTCTCACAGTGACTATTGCAGCACCAGGCTGGGATCAAGCTTGGCCAGGTAGGGACTGTACTGATGTTTCTACATGTACCTCCTCTGTATGGGTGCTGTGCTACTTGGCTGAAGTACGATGAGACAATGGCTGATAAGGGTTCTAACAGGAGTGGTGAACTGAGGTGACCTCTGCAGGATGACCAGACGGGGAGGACACTGTTGGGCCATGAGAAAGGTGCACGGGCTGAGAGGAGCTGGAGACTGGCTTAGAAGTAAAGACACAGGACAGGCTTGGAGACCTGGGCTCAGTGCTCTGCCCTGGAGTCACTTTGCTGTGTGGCTGGGGTGCCCAGTTCTCCCCAGGCTTCTGTTTTGATCCTGCACAACGGGTGAAGGCATCAGAACACTGGAAGCCAAGCTGTCAGGGAGGGAGGCTGTCACACCTGAGGCCACCAGGCCTGTTGGGATCTGTCGGTCTGCAGGGGATTTCCTAGGGCCACCCATTCTCAGCCCTCTGACGTAGTCTTTGGCTGGGTGCCCAGAGTTGGGGGTGGGTGACCAGAGCACAGCTCAGTGGGGAAGCAGGCAGGCACACTGTCAGCCCACACTCATCCTCTCCTCCGGGCTGGGTCTCCCTGCCTTTAGCCCCGAGGTGAGGAAGTGGGACATCCATACTGTTGAAAGAAGAAGCACTGCCCCCTGGCCCAAGATCCTGATGTGTTTGCTGTGTAACTTCAGGCAAGTCCCTGACCCTTTCTGGGCCTCAATCGCTGTTTAAGCAGCCAGGAGGGCAGAGATTTCTGAACTCTTTTGGAACTCTGACATACTGGGATCTGAGTGGAGGCAGGGGTCCTGGGAAAGGGAACTGGGGTGGGGGTTGGGCCCCAGGGGCCTGCTTCCCACTACAGAGCAAAGGGGTGGGGGGTTTGGGGGTGTAGGGGAGTGGTATGGGAGAAAAGGAGCCCCAGGCCTCCAGGTGACTCCAAGAAGGGGAAAGGCTAGCCTGAGGGTTTTGGAAACATATTTACTTTTAAGTGTCCTGTGTCACTGGGGGCTTTTTCTTTGGGTTTTGAAATGCTCCAGAAGTCAGCACTCTGCATGTGTGTGTTTGCTGAGCAGAGTATGGGCTATATTTATTCATCCTTTATCCCAAGCCCTTAAAAATATAGACGGCTAATGTCTTCAGTATGTATGAAATATCCCATATGCTCGGAAACAAAAGGGGCTCTGTTATTAAAGTTTCATTTCCACACGCCCCCATCCCCTCCCGCCTGCCCGCCCCCTGACATCCTGCCCTCCTTCTATCCCGTTCAGCCTGCTGGAGACCGAGCACGCGTAAGGAGGCTGACGGGCAGGTGGCGGGCAGCTGGGAAGCTGTGGATGGAGGCTGGGAGCAGCAGGCCAGTTCCTGCATGAGTGGATGCAAAGTCCAGCTCCAGGTGAGCAGGTGACCAGGGGCAGGACATCAGGGTCTGCTGTGGAGAGAGACTTCTGCGGTCTCTGGGGTGGTCAGTGGATAGTAGGCCAGTGGTGGCCCTTTCTGTGGGCTCCTGTGGGGCTGGGGACCTGGCAAAGCCCCGCTGTCTGGGACGGAAATGCCCGCTCTGCCACTAACTTAAACCACATGTGTCTCCTAGGCAGTGGGACAAGGAAGCCGCCCGCCAAGCCTGGGGTTTGGAGCTGGGGGAGGAAAGATGCAGGCGGCCCACTGTGTGCCTTAGGGTGGGTGATGGGCTGTGCAGGAAGACTCGGGGTGACCTGTGTCTGTACAAGTCAGTGTGAGTGAATGTCTGTGGGTGGTATGTGTGTGCACACAAGTGTGCCCATCTGCAGCATGGGGGAGTGTCCCTACTCCCCAGCCCCATGTGTCTACCCTCTTGGCCTTATATCTGTTACCTAGTAGCATGCTAGCCACCTCCAGGTGAGGAGAAACCTGCCGGGTGGTTGGCAAGGTCAGCGCCTTCTCCCATGGCCCTGTCTTCCTCCTGGTCTAGCCTGTCTGTTTCCACACCTGCAGAACCTCCACCCATTTTCCAGAGGGACAAGATGGGAGGAGAGTGAGCCGGTGATGCACAGCAGATCCCATCTTCTGGTCTTCTCCCATCCTGTTTCCATAGTAGCCCCCTTCTTGCCAGGAGCTACCTTTATCACTGTGGTCTTAGAAGGTGAGGACACCAAACAGAGCGAGGGACACCTCACACAGGGCCATCTAAGAGATGGTGGGGGTCTGTCCAGCCTGTCCACAGTTCGGAGGACTCTGGGGCAAGTGCTCAGGCAGAGACTGGCTTGAGTCTGCACCCTCAGGTTCTGTGACAAATGAGACCATTTCTGAGTGCTCAGGTAACCTGAGTCTTAGACCACTTTTTCCTGAAGAATAAGCCTTGCAGGGCACAGGCTTGGGTCCTCAGGGTGGCCCTGCCACTGCATTGCTGTGAATGTTGGTTTGGACCCTCCCATAGCCAGGCCTCAGTTTCCCTATCCCTCAGATGGCAGGGATGGGGCAGGTGGTTTTCCAAAGCCTGATGTGCATGTCTCTGGCAGCTCCTGTGAGCTGCTATTTTCCACTTCAACAGGTCTGTGTTTTGCCTCCATCAGGGAAAAGTACATAAATAACATATCAAACCAGCGAGTAGATTGAAGTAAAAATATACTGTACTGAGATAAAAATTGGGACCCATAGAAGACCTCTTAGGTCCTGTGCATTTTGGCAGTGGGTTCTCTTTTAGCTTCTGTCATTTCAAATGCTATTAAAAGTGTTTCTTCTCTCTGTGAAGGGCCAGAAAATGTGATCTGTGTCCTGGCCCTCACAAATTAGCAGTCCTGTAATTCCATGATTAAAGAGAAAGCCCTGCTGCCACCTGTGAGTGTGTGGTGTGTGCTGTGTGGGAAAGGGCAGGAGATGGGATGAGAAGGGCAGGAGAAAAGATCAGCCCGTCCCAAATGGGGAGGTTGGGTGCTCAAGGTTAAAGGTGGGGAGTTAGAGAAAAAGGTAACCCTGGAGTGCCATTCATTTTCAAGTGCTTTGTCTTGTCTCAGCCTGGTGGGTGGGGTGGTAGTCACGAGGCCACCCTGACTTCTGCCTTTCCTGCCATTCAGCCTTGATGGCCTGACCACTTGGCTGTGATTCATCTCTCCACCCAGGACTGAACTTAGGTTGGGTGTGCTGGGTGCTGGAGGAGCTGTGGGGCCCCTTGGCGGAGCACCCTGCCCCTTCTCCAGGCCAAACCCATGTTCCCTGTTGCTGTTACTACTCCTTGGCAGTTGCTGCTATGTGGGCTCACTGGTGATGTGCCTCACCACCAGGGCTTAGCAGAGTCCTGCTCTGCTCTGTTACAGGAAATGCAGCCTCAGGGCCTGGTTTTTCCTTAGCTAAAATGCATAGAGGGTACCATATTTTGGCTCAAAGATGTAGACAGAACCTTTGGATGGAGATAAATTCATAGCCCACGCATCTTGGGGAGGCAGCAGGTGCAGAGAAAGGAGCCCAGGGCTGGCTTATCCAAACTTTCCCACTGTTGTGCTGTGTGGCCCTAGGCAAATGCCTTATCCTGGCTGACTTTTCTCTCCTCTGACCTCAGGAGTCATCAGATGACACAAAAATGATTCCTTAGCTCTCAGGTAGAGCAGCATCCTGCTTCCAGGGTCTTGTTTCTCTTGAAGAGCACCTTTTCAAGAGGAAAAACTCTCTAAGTTTTGGGTTGGGCTGCCTGAGGCAGCGAAGGCCCATATATAGGCACCTACACTCTGTAGCCTGGGCTCCTGCAGGGCCCCTGCCAGCTCTTTCAGAGTCCAAGACCAGGGTCAGGGCACTGTCACTACCTGCAGAGCTTCACACATCCAGCCAGCCTTCAGTGGCCTTGTGCATCCAGCTGTACCACTACTAGCTACACCCAGGGCCAAGGCCAGCCCGAGTTCCACTTCATGGCCCTGAGAGCTGTGGTTAGGGAGCCACTGCAGAGCTCACCTGGCCAGCAGAGTCCTACTCCCCTGGGAGAGCAGCTCCTGTCCTAAGAACATTTCTCCTAGAAAATAAGATGCTTACTTCTACCATAGTGAGCCTAGGTAAGTCCACCATGGTGGGCTCATAATGGTGTTCAGATAGTGGTGGAGGATTCAGGTCCCAATCCTTGTGGGGTGCTCACCCCACTCCACAAATGATGTCCATTTCTCCAAATTCTGACTCAAATATGTGGCCAGCACCTTTGAGTGGGAGTGTACACCTCTCAGGAAGGCCACAGGTACAGAGTAAGTGTCTGAGACAACTCCCTCAGATTTCACTGTGATTTCCTTTTCCTGGGTTTGGTGGAGGCAGTGTGGAAGTGGCGACAGAGAAATTCACTGTAGAGTCACACCAATATCTGCTGGTAACATTTTCAACCTCAAGAAAGGGAAGGCTGAAGAGGTTTGCTGTGGGCTTAAAGAATAATCCAAGCAGAATGGAGCCTGGCAAGCCCGCACTCTGCTCCGGCAGCTTCTGTGAAGTTGTCCGGCTCTCTGACTATCTCAGAGCTCTAATTTCCTGATCTAGAGCATGGGTTGTTGTGAAGACTCCCAAAACGATGGCTACAGCTGGTGCTGGTACACAGAAGTATCTGGCCCACAAGCAACTCCACTGACTGAAGGACAGGGTTTCATCAGGACACGAGGCGCTGCGCCCTGTAGTGAGGGAAGCCCCGGAGTCTTTCCCAGTCCTTGCCCTGCCCTCACTGGCTCTGTGATTTCAAGCAGGTTGCTGAGGTCTTCTGAGTCTCTGCTTTCTCTTTTGAAAGACTAAGGCAGAAATGGCACCTACATCACAGGGTGGCTGTGCAGACCAAGGCAGCCACCCTATGCTCCTGGCACACACTCAGTGGTCAGTGAGTATCTTGCTAAATGATGTGGATCCTGGTGACCTCAGCCCCTCACATTGGTTCCCTCCTAGAGTCCACCTAGCCCCCTTTTGGGATTATAGCCACTGTACATGATTGAGTCATTGGCAGAAGCTCTAGGAGGCCTAGCAGGGCTCCACACCTTGCTGCCCTTCAGGCTCATCACTAATACTCCCCAAACTACCTCTCAAAACCTTTTGTTGTGAATGTCCTGTGGGTACAGGGGTCACAGTGGTGACACTCATGATCATTGACAGCAATGGGAAGGTTCCACACCTGCAGGATAATAAGAGAAACAGGAATTTCAAAGAACTGATGTGCAGAGAGGGAGGGGTCCATGTGAGTAGGGACTGGAGAGGTAGAGGGGAAGGTTAGGGGTCTTGGGAAGGTGGGAAGCCATCCAGGAAGAGGATGAGCGGCCCTGGTTCCCTTGGGAGCAGGAATGGGTTAAAAGCTCCAGAAAGGAGAGGACAAATGCAGATGGGGCAAGGGCTGCAGCCCTAAGCTCATGGGGTGATTCAGGCTGGCAGAGCACCTCCCAAGCTCCGCAGACAGGTGCCACACCCCCACGTGCACTTGTACCTGTGCATGTGCCCCACGCAGACACTCGTGTCACACGGAGATATGCAGACACACACTCCAACACACAAACATACAGACACACCCACGGAGACATAAATAGCTGCAACCAGATGCACAGACATAAACATACACTGATACACAGATATACACTGATACATAGTGACATGTATGGATGTATGCCCAGAGACACATTCATATTCATATTCATACTCATACACAGCACAGATATACACAGTCTCATAGTCACAGAGAATCATGGTTACATGGATACACACACAGACACTACAGGTGTACATAGGGATAGACACACAGATGCTACAGACGCAGGATATAGACATACACTTAGGTACATATAGTGCACATGTACATGTACAGACCCATCTATAGACAGCCATGCACTTGCATACTCAATAGCACAGCTGTAGGCAGGGGGGCAGCTGCAGGTAGCGGGGCAGCTGCAGGCTGTGGCTCCTGTCAGCATGAGCTCTTGTCTTACCTGGGCCCAGATCCTCCTGCAAAGAACACCAAGACTCGATGGAGCTGCTCTTCCTTGTTGGGCTGGGTTCCCAGCTTCTGCTTTCCATTAATTCAACCACACAACCAGTGTGAGGTGAGCACTGAAGTCAGCCCTGACCTGCAGATCAGGAGAGACAGAGGCTCAGAGAGGGAAGGTCACTTGCCCAAGGTCACACAGTTTGTTTAGCAGCTACCTTAAAGCTGGTCCCAAGAGTACAGTGGAAGGAGCAGGACTGTGCTATGGGAGGCAGGTTCAGGGGAGGCTGGAACATCAGTTCTGCACAGCAAGGCTCACAGTTCTAGCCTCCTACTTCTGTGTCTTGCCCTTGCCTTCAAGCTCTGAGTCTGCACCTCTGTGCTCCACCTTCCCCATCCTGTCTTCTCCTGCAGTCAGTCCTGCCTGGACAACAGGGTTCCGAGCTACTTTAGCAATAGATTTGGCAGCTGTTGACAAAACATACTGTGTTTCTCTTCCATTATTTTATTTTGTCTGCGTGTGTGGCAAGGGAGGGGTAATTTTCTTCTTTTGATAGGTTTCAGTCTTGCCTTCTCCCATTACAGAGAGCCCTAGCCAGCAGGGGGCTAAACTAACTAAAATATTTATCAGGTCCTCCTGATAAGCTCAAAACACCAAAATGCACAAGCACAAAGTCCTGAGTTTGATTAAAAAAGAAAAAATTCAAAACACCAAAATGCACCAGTACAGAATGTGGGAGATGTGGTGTAAAACTAGCCCCTGTTCAGTGAGGTCCTGGTGGACCATGAGCATAATCAGATCCAGTGGGAATGTAGCTGTTGAAAGAAAAATAAGCAAGGGGCTGGGGAGATAGCTCCATGGCACAAGTGCCTGCCTGGCAAGTGCAAGGTTGTGAGTTTGAACCCCAGTCCTGGAAAAAAGAAAAAGAAAAAGAAGCAAACCAAAACAAATCCAAGGCTGCATTAATAAATGTAGAAGGTCCTGAATGAGGGAGGTGATGGTCTTTCCATGTTGTCTGGATCTGGTTGTTTTCAGTTCACTGCTGAGGAACTAACTGGCAGAGTAGGCTGGGAGCAAGGGTGGGAATGGGCCTGGTGTCCTTTCTGGTATGGAACTGGCAAAGCTCCTGAGGCTTAGTTGAAAGGAGGGGATAGAAAAGAGGGATAGCTGTCATGTGTATCCTCTGTGGATGGCGTGAGGGCAATGACAGTGGTGGCAGGAACTCTCAAGAGGGAAATTTCATCTCCTTAGAAAAAGGATGCTGAAGTTGGAAGGAATGAGCCGCCTCTGGGGAAAGTGAGTGCCCAGAACCACACACAGAAGCTGGGCTCTGGAGCAAGTGTAGACTCAGGCAGGAGCTTCAGTTCCTTCCAGTCCCAACATTTGGGTGACTGGGGTCAGTGACCCCTCGCTTTTCTTTGCATGGTGCTGAGGGTGACAGTCCCTGGGGGGGGGGGGGGTAACATGCTGCGTGCTGCCAGCTCTGGCTTCTGCATTCAGCACAGCCTCTTCTTCACTGCTCCTCACCTCCCACCCCCACCCCAGGACCAAGGCACAGTGTCTTAGAGAGATCTTGGGGCTTGTGAGAGCTTAGGGGACCCTTGTGAACCCCTTATCTGACCTCTTATGGGAAGGCACAGTAAACTGAGCCAAGTGAGGAAGGCTTGCTGGAGGGCGCCTGGCAGGTGGCAGGTCATGATTCTGACCTGAATCCAGGTCTGCGGCCATGGGATCCCCTCTCTCTGGCCTGACATGTTGATGGACTGAACATCTGACTCCCCCTGCAAGAGGCTTCCGAGAAGAAAAAGCCTGCTCTTTTCCATAAACTACAGAGTTTTTTGTTCAAAATCTGTTCTTGTGCACTTACTGAGGACCTACTAGATGTCAGGCATTCAAGCTGGCCTAAGGACACAGTGACTGACATACTAGAGGAGAGAGTAATCATGTCCTCCTGCCCTTTCACCATCTGAGCACTTGTTATTTTCTGAAACTGACATCATGACCCTCATTTGCTGGCTTGTGGTTTACTTGCCCTGCTCTCCTGCCCATACTCCCAGGCCCCAAAGAGTTCTTTGTCCACACGACGTTCTGAGCTACCAGAGCAGTCCCAATATATGTTCAAAATGTCCTTGCTGAATGAATGAATAAATGAATGGTGAGACCCAATGCCAGCCAAGAGGAACTGGAATGGCGGCCAGCCCTTCCTGAGCCTGTCCCTGTGTCGGGCAGCATCAAGTGCTTCTCCACCACCTCATTTCATCCCCCACACACTGTCTGAGAGGGGGTGCACTGCTGGCCTCATTTTACACAGTGGCAAATTGAGGGGAATAGGTCAGGAGCTCCGCTTGGCTCTTGTCATCTGTCATCCTTAGTACAGATTCTCGTGCTCCTGCTCCATGCCATACTGTGCCTACTAGATTCACTCAAGGTAGGAACCACCACTGGCTTCCCTCTGTTCTCCTCACTGTGTCCTGCAGAGCCCTGGCCTGATGGCATCTGTAAGCGTTCATCACATTCAGCTGGACTCCATGAAAGCTAAAGAAGGTAGAGGAGGATTTGTAGGGGCCACTAGATCAGGGACAGATGCCAGCATTATCCAGGGTGGATGTCATTTTCAATCAGTGCCTCCTTCACATGCACAGCATAATGAGGCTCCCTGAAGAGAAGCCTGTTGAAGGGCTGGCCAGAGAGCTCAGTGGACTAGAGTGCCTGTTTAGGCAGAGCACAGTGGCTGGGGTTCGATCCCTGGCATGCTGTGCCAGCCTCATGTCCAGGGCATGCTGAGGGGTGACTGAGACTGGGCACGGTGGCGTATGCCTGTAATCCCAGCACTTGGGAAGCTGAAAACAGGAGAATCACTATGAGTCCTATCTATGTAGTGAGACCATGTAGACCCTGCAGACCCTGTACCAAATACATTTAAAAAAATGAGAAGCCTGTTGAGGACTTAGCGCTATCTTCTTGTTCCTCACCAGTGATGGGGAGGGAGCTCAGTACCTATTAAGGCATGCGATAAGTTAAGAAAATCACTCAGCCCAGTCCCAAAAGATCTTGGGATAGAGGATCTTTTTTGAATGCCTTCTCTGTGCCCAGGGTGTTAAACCTGCACCACAGCCACGAGAAATATATACCCTTATTATCCTGGCTTTGCAGATGAGGAAATGAGGAACAGGGAGTTATGTGACGAGCCTGCAGACCCTCAACTGGTAAGTGGTAGGGCGTGGAATTTGATTCCAAGCCCAGTGGCGTGGCCTTTGAGGGCATCTCCTCTTGACTGCTGTGCTGGTGCCATCCATAGGAATGTAATGTGAGGATGTGCATAATTTAAATTTCCTAGCAGCTACACAAAAAGGTAAAAAGAAACAGATGGAAAAATTAAATCAGCAAAATCAATTTTAAAATAATATATTTATTTAAAAACCAAATAGCATCATTTTAACATGTAATAAATGTTTGAAAAGTTATTTATGAGATAATTTACATTCTTTTGGGGGGCCTGGTCTTGGGAATATAGTGTGTATTTTTTGTTTACAGCATCTCAATTCTGCCTGGCCACATTTCTAGTACTCAGCAGCACGTGTGGCTAGGGACAGCACTGTCCTATGTGATGCTGCCTTTGCAGTAGCTTATTGTGGCCTACCCTCATATACAGGAAGGAGCCAGTAAGTGGCCCTCACCAGGACGATTGCTCTTATCATTGCCTGTTGGCCCAGGAGCAGCTGGGCTAAGCTTCCAAGCCTATGGCATAAACTATGGCCCAATGTCACTGTGCTTAATTCTCCCAGCCAGGAGCTTGATGTCTTCCAGTCTGAACCAATTCTGTGAACCTTTGGCCTATGGTCCAGAAAAGTCAGCCTGACTGTGTCGACTGCATCTTCCTGTAGCATGCCAGCAAACCTGGCTTCAGTTGGTCTAGGGGCTTGTGGCCCCTCTGGTCCTGATATGTGGGAAGCCATGCTCACACTTGCAAAGGCGGGGCCAAAGGCCTCTGCCTCCCGGGCTTCTGCATGCTTTCAGCTCCCTTTGAAGAGGAAAAACTAAAAAAATTCACTATTATTTTTTGATGATTGATCCTAGGGTCTCATTCATGCTGAGCAAGCACTCTATCATTAAGCTACACCCCCAGCCCTTCTTATTTTTAACTTTGAGATAGGGCCTAAATTACCCAGTCTGGGTTCAGGCTTTCAGTCCTCCTGCCTCTGACTCCTGAGTATCTGGGGTTACAGGCTTGTACCACCACAGTCCACCTCACCCACCATTCTTTCTTTTTTTTTTAATTGTGGCTAAGTTTCACATGTATTAAAGGTAGGGGGAAAAAACGGAAGGATAAGGGAAGAATGGGCTCTGTGGAATGAGTTTGGACCAATTAAAATGGGAAAAAAATAAAAATAAAAATATACCCTACAGCCTATTGTGGGCTCTTGTGAAGAGGTATGATCATCTCATCCACCATTCTTTTTCAATTTTTTTAAAAAAATGTATTTGGTACAGGCAGGGTCTCACTGTGTAGCTTGGACTCATAGTGATCCCTCTGTTTCCAGCCTCCCCAGCACTGGGATAACAGGCATGTGCCAACATGCCTGGCCTTGGTGGCTGGCTCAGTGTGCCCAGGGCCAGGGCTGGTTCCGCTGGTGATGCCAGACATCCACCATTCTTAAGAAAAATTTTTTTTCATGAGACCTCATGAATTAAGAAGCAGACTAGGATAAGGAGTCAGCACTGTCCTCTTCTGGGACGGCTCATGTATGTCTGCCAAGAGTTAGCAGCTCCCACCCAGATCCGCTCATAGCAATCACTGGGATGCATTACAAGAGGCTGATGCCCACATCTTTCCCCTAGAAGTTCTGATTTATGGCATCTGAAAGGGGCTGTGGCTTTGGAACATGTGCTGAATCCTTGGGTGACTCGAATGTGGGTACAAGTTTGGGAACTGTGAGCTCGCCTTTGGGGTACAAGCTGGGGCAGCTCCCAACAGCTGTGTTGCTGGTATGGCCAGGGTCCTCACTCAAGAGAGAAGGTGGAGGCTCACTGGGGTGCAGGGGCTGGCCTGGCTCAACCAGCCAGGGTGCAGCATCGAGCAGAGAATTGTTGCCCATGCTTCTCCCAGTGTGGTGCTGACAAATGCTTACAACTGGTTCTCTAGGGGGAGACAGATACCTACCCATTTCTAAGGCCTAACTGATTCTAACAAGGCCTATTCTTGAGCCACCAACTATCCCAGGTCAGAGTAGGAATACATGTGTATGTCTGGCTGTGAAGTTGGATGGCCAGCTTCTGCTGGGGCTAATCATTCTGGATGGTGATCAGAGGGTCCTACTGGGTGGCAGAGAAAGAGGGTTATGGCTTTTCCGAATCCTTAGTCTCAGAACTTTTTATCTAATGAAATATATACATTCACACACATAAAATGCAGTGTGTCATCAGCCTAAGTTTCTATTATGAGCTTCCACCATACTGTCACACTCTTGTTTGAGCTAAGCTACTCTCATTTGAGCCTTTGGGCCAGTGGGACAGTAAGCCACTTGCTATAGGCCAGCCCCTGATGCTCACTGACCTAATGGCCTTGGCAACTGCTTCCCTATCTGCTTTCCATTTCCTTGTGTGTCCCAGAGGGGACCAGGCTGTATGTAGGACCCCTGGGTATGGTTTTCCAGGCCAGGCTTGTATCCATCACATTCCCACCCGACCCCAGCCAGGCAGGTCTTGTATTTATAGCTGTGACTTCAGTCTCTCCAGTTCTGCCAGAGGTGGTTCCCTGGCCTATGTATTTATAAACCCAGCAGGGCAGAAATAGATGTGCCATGCAGGGGATTTAGCTGATTTTTTGAGTAGGCTGCTCTCAGTGAGTCCATTTGGAACACGCTTGGGTCCCCCAGAGATCACAGGCAATTCAGAGCTGGAAGGAGTCTTTGAGATACTGGCCCTGTGACTGTGCAGTGAGGGTCACTGAGGCTGAAGGATGGAAAGATGTGGCTAAGGTCTCAGGGGCTATGGCACAGTCAGGGCAGAATGAAGGTTCTGTGTGCTGTAAGACATGACATCTCTCTGGGCCCTTGGAGAATGCTGGGGACCACCCCAGCTCTCAGACACCTGTCAGGTTGTAGCGTGGTCATTTTCCCACTCTAGGATTGTGGGTAGAGACCACCCTTGCAGAGCCACATCCTCTTATCTGTTACCTGGCACCAGTAGGAGGAGCTGGCCTGGTGATGTCACAATAAACAGTGAACAAGACCCCAGGGGACCCAGCACATGGTAAATGCTAGCTTAGTGGTAGCTCTCACTATGTCCTCGCTCATTCCTTCTCAAAGATAGTAATTGTAGTGACAAAGGCTGCATCTGATTGTGGATTTGCATGGGTCACCTTATTACACAGCAATTTTATGATGCTATTGTTATTCTCAAACTCACTATATAACATACAATGTTTCTGTAGAGAGAAGATACTCTGTTAATTTAAATATTAATTTTTTGGGGGGGATGCTTCCTGGGAATTGAACACAAGACCTCACACTTGCCAGGCAAGGACTGTGCTGCTGAGCTAAATTCCCAGCTACCCTATCAATTTCATGAACTTGGAACAGAATGTTTTCAAAGAAATAATGCTAATGTGTGAAATCATATGTTTATATACAGGTTACAAAAACTACTCTGGTCTGGGCAGCAGAGATGCTTATAGAGGAATACAAAAGTTCTAAAATGGATCTAAACATTAATCAAAATATTAGTGTAACATACACATCTCTTAAGGATTTATAGGGCTTATCTTTCTGAGTTGGCCACCTAACATTGATTTTGTTTTTTACTATTCCATATGAAAATTTGACATAATAATGAACTTGAAATACAAAGCAGAGTGGGCAACTGTCAAGGTTCCTCATGGCTTCTTCCGTTATAATGCCTCACAGCACTCCCTGCCCCTTTCTCTGCCTAATTATTTTTCCAGCCGTTTAGCACCATCTGATGTGCTTTCTTATTTATTTATTATCTGTCCACCCCAACTAACATGTGCTTCTTGTGGGCAGTTTCTCTTTTGTTCACTGTGTACTGCCAGTGCTTAAAATAGTGATGGCACATAGCAGGCGTTCAGGGAATGAGCACTGAGGGAGCGAAAGAAGAAATGAATGACTGAATTCACCTCTGCCAAGTGGGCCCCTAAAATGCAGGGGATGATGTAATTCATCTGAAGTCCCAGCTATCGCGAGACCCTGCCTATTGCGAGACCCAGCTGCCATGAGTGGCTCTTGAGACCAGCCAGATGGCAGGACCCTGGGATAGGGCAAGTGCAGGGAGGGGTCAGCCAGTGTTCTACCTTGAGCACGACTCTTCTACTAAACATACATACCCTACCCCTTTTTATAGTGGAGGAAACTGAGGCCCAGTAAAAGGAAGTGACTATCCAAAGAGCCACAGCAGTAACAGCGGATGCACTGCTCCATTCTGCTTCATAGTCTGGAATTTGGAGGGGCTGGGACTGCCCCCTTGGAGCCATGAGGAAGAAAGCCCGTACCTTTGGCCCTTTGCTTCAGAATGCTCCTGTCCCTAGGATTCCTGTTCGTTAGTCTTTGTTTTGGTCTCTTGCCTTCTGCTCAAGCCTTTGGCCCCGACCCAAAGAATTTTCGCCATGCCCTTGCCCGCTACATGGTCTCTTCAGCCGAGAGAGAGAGAGAGAGAGAGAGAGAGAGAGGGGGGGATCCATGAAAGGGAACACATTCCCATATTCTTGAAGATGGATCAAGCTCTTTTCCTAGAGAGAGCAAGAGCTCAGCTCTAGACAGTCTAGATATCATTCCCCAGCCCATGCTTAGGCCAAGGGTGCTGCCAGACCAGAGTGAGGTGGGCAGTGCACCCTAGCCCTCCACGCCTATTGCACAAGGCAACTTCATTTTCACTGTAAGCTGCATGGAGAGTTGATCCCCTGGTCATCTAAATACTTAATATATAAATACGTATGATGGCAGGCAGTGTACCAAGACATTGGACAGAATCCTCTTGCCCTTCTGTCCTCCCATCTTCTCACTGTCTCATTCATTCAATCATCCATTCGTCCATCCACTCACTCATTCACTTAGTAATTACTTCCACTTCTGCAGCAGACAGCCCTGAGGACAGGAATGCTATTTAGAGCGAGACCATCAGGATATGAGCCCTAACTCAGCCACTTGCTAGCTGTGTGAGCTTGGTAGGCCATGCAGTTCAACCTCCTTATCTGTAGGATGGGGATAATAATAGCATCTTCCTCCCAGGCTGGTGGTGAGGTTCACATGAGTCAGTGCATACTGAGTACCTGAAATAGCACCTGGCATAATAAACACCTCATGACCAGTTATTAGCATCATTATTATCTTGTGTACTTGTGCCAAGCACTCAGGAAGTTGCTCCAGAATGCTCCTGTCCCTAGGATCCCTGTTTGTTAGTCCTTATTTTGGTCTCTTTGCCTTCTGCTCAAGCCTTTGGCCCCAACCCACAGAACTTTGACCTTGCTTGCTACATTGTCTCTTCAGCCAAGAAGAAATCCAGGCAGCTGGGCTATCTTAGTTACTTTTTCTCATTGCTGAGACAAAATATCCAACAGCCAAAGTTAAAGGAAGAAAAGGTTATTTAGCTCACAGTTTGCAGAGACTTCAATTCATAGCTGACTGGCTGCAAGGCAGGGTGGTATGGTAGAGGGCATCGCAGAGGAGAAGCAGCTCATGGCAGGCAAAAGGCAGCGAAACAGCAAGGCAACAAGCAGTAAGCAGCGAAGGACAAACAACAAGTAATGATCTTCTTTTTGTCCCTTAAGCGTGGCTAGCTTTCATATCCAGGCTAGGGCAGCCTTAATTCTAACAGTGAATCATGAACCGATGCTTGATCTCACCAACACTCACCCTAAATCTGGCTACCTCCAAAAGGCCCCACCTATGAACACATGAGGCCTTGGGGGACACCTAGATAACAAACCATAACACAGAACCCATCACACTCTGGTCCTGTTTTCCAGTCTTACCCACCTACCCCTTGCATATCTACCCCAACCTCTACCCGTGCAAACCCAGGGGTCTCACCCTCCTGCCTTCACTGGGCCTTATGGGTCATCTCCCCTAAGAAAGCTTCCTTCATTCCCCTCAGCCAAGAACGATGAAATCTTCCTTTGAACTTCCTTTTCCTTTTGCTTGTCACTGTGCATTGTGCTGTGAGCAGTGGTGAGTTAGAGAATGTTCTTATGCAACAGGCAACACATTCAAATAATGCTTTCGGAAAATGGATCCAGATCCTATACAGTGCAATGACAGGGAGAGACTACAGGTGGTAGGAGGTCAGGTCAAGGTCCTGCTGGAAGAGCCTTTGGAGGGATGAGGATATAGCCTTCCTGGGTTAGTTTTCCCCTTAGCCTGCTTTTGTCTGGCACGTGGAGACTCAGATCCTGGGATTTTCCTAGCGTGACTGAGTCAGTGGGACCCAAGGACTCTGGGTGCTGGCCCCCACAATGGGCTCTGTGCCCAGCACCCTGCACTCTTCTTGTTTTCCCTGTGGCCACACTGCTTGCTCTCTTGGCCTGTGTGGACTCCAAGGAAGGCCTCCCACTAGCTGCAGCCTGTGTAAGGCAAGCACTTGACCCCAACACCAGGCTCTCTAAGCATCCTGGAGCCTGGCAGGTGAGCAGCGCACAGAAATGCTGTCTGTTCTGTTGGGTAAAGCCCTGAGTCTGTTTTGTCCATTAGTCTCTGCTGTAGCCCTGGGAAGAAAGTCCTGTTTCAGGCCCCATTTTGCTGTGAAACTGAAACCCAGAAAAACAGCAGACTAAGCCAGACATTCACTGGGAGGTGGGCTCAGAATTTGAACCTGGCTCTGACTCTAAGTCTGGGCCATTCCCCACCACATAGCAACAGAAAGGACACAAAGGTCCCAAGGCCACAGTCCCCAGGTCCACTTGGTCAGAAGACAGTAACAGGGCCCCAGAGGTGCCCAATCAGGCACAGGTCTCAGGGCCTCTGATGCTTGGCGTCCCTGAGTTCCAGTGCTGTTCCTTGCAGTTGAGCCTGGCCTCAGAACTGGCCCTGGAAATGAGAACAGAGTGCCAAAACTCAGGAGTTCAGCTCTTGAGGCCAGATGAGGGGTATGGATATGGGCAGAGGTGCAATGAGAGCTTTGGAGAACCTCTCTGTTTCTAGTAAGCTGAGTGGGCTTTCTATAGTCTGCAGAGCCCACCTCACCCACATGGGCCTGCCATCTGTGCTCAGCAGCCTCAGGACTAGGGATCCCTAGAGTTAGAGTCTTGGGCCCCTGAGGGAAGTACAGAAAAACACAGACCCCAGCAGCCTTCCCTGCTTTGCCCCTCACACCCCACACATTCTGGATACTGTTTTCCTTTCCATGCCTCAGTTTCCTTAGGGGAATGTTAGGTAAGGGGCTCTCAGTCCAGTAGTAGCATTGCTCAGAAAGATGCAGCTATGCTGTTGCTATGGGTCCTGAGTTCCAGTCGCTGCTGCTGGGTAGCGGGGTCTGCTCCAGGGCTCAGGCTTGAGGAGGGCTGACCCCTCCCCAGAGAGTCCTCCCTCCTCAGGAGAAAGTTGAATTGAGTGCTCCTGCCAACCCCTCCCTTTTGGCTTGGCAGCCTGGAGGCAAAGCCAGCCAAAAATATTTGTGTGGGTGGTGGAAAGTTAACTTTTCCGCCTCTCTTGTCTTTCCTGGAAACTGTGGCCACCATCAAATACAGCAAAACAGAAGCAGGGATAGCATGAGGCAAGGCCTGCATGGGAGTCAGAGCCCTGCCCCCGCCCCATGCCCACTCCTGCTGCCTCTCCATCTGGCTCTGCGGTGGGTGGGCTGGGGGCTGTGAGTGCTGAGCATCACAAGATTCTGCCATGCCTGAGTCCCACAGCTCCTCCACATGGGCTGCCTCAGTCTGCACTGTGCCCTTGGGGAAACTGACTCCAGTATAGAAGGCCCCTGCCTGCCTCACACAGCCAACCAGGAGTCTGGAATCCTACCTGCCCCTGGTGAGAGTCTCTGAAACTCAGGCAGCAGCAAGCTGGCAACAGCTAGAGAATGATACTAGCTGGAGAGGAATGAGGCCCTGGAGTCATCTCTTCTGTACCTTGGTGTCCTGGTTCATGGTCAAGGAGACAGAACTCAGTCTGGATCCCAGACCTGTTACTTTCTGTGTTGCTTTATCTATTTGAACCTCAACATCCTAACTTCTGAGATGGGATCGTAATCAAGTACCTGTCTTGTACAGTAGCTGTGAGAATTTACAGTGATAACCTAAGCAAATATCCCAGGATAGAGCAGGTGCTTAGTGTCCTGAGCTAACATACTTCCCCTGGGCTCCAGGCTGGCTTCTTCCTCCCAGTTTTCCTGCCATGGAGGCTGCCATAACAGGTGCCTGGTTTTCTATCTGATCCTGACATGCGTTTGCCTTTATCCTGGTTGGCTCTGATTTGCCCTAGTGCCTAGTAACAGACTTATCTCTCCTGCCTACCAAACTCCCGACACAGCCTCAGTCAGGGGCCAGGGCTGCAGTGGGGGCCTGACCTCTGAAGGGGCAAAGGTGTGGGCTCCATCACTGAGGCCAACCGAGGTCCGTGTCTGTGTCCACAGATGTTCTCAAGGGTCAGGATTCTTATGTGCCTCTCCCTCATTTTACAACAGGTTTTGTGAGATTCACTGTTTACACAGCTAAAAGTAGTGGTAGAATCAAAATCTATCTATCTATCTATCTATCTATCTGTCTGTCTGTCTGTCTGTCTGTCTGTCTGTCTGTCTATCTATCTATACTCCCCACCCCCCAACCAGGGATTGAACTCAGGACCTTGCACTTACCAGGCAAGCGCTTATTCTACTGAGCTATCTCCCTGACCCCCAACGTCTTTAAACAAGAGCTGATCATTCCAAGGTTTCCTCCCACGTGTAATCGCCATGAGCTTTGATCCAAGTGCTGTTTGCCCAGCCTGGGTACTCATGCTGCCTTCATAAATAAGTTCCAAGCCTCTGTCCTCCGTCTAGAACCCTCTCCTGCTCTCCAGTCCCCCAAGTAAAGCTGCCCCTTGCTCATCTTCCTTGGAATCCCAAGACATCAAACTCCTCACCTTCCTGCTCCACTGAGCCTTGGCTGTTTCCCATTTATTCCTAATCTTCATTAACAACATCACTCTGTAGATGAGCTGGGAACCCGTGCGGTCTCACAGGCTCCTCCCCTTCCTCCACTCCCACTCTCCATCTGCCTCCCTGCCCAGCCAGCCTACCCCCAGGCATCTCTCCTGTCAATCAGCCCATCCGCTCCTCCCAGGCCCCTAGAGGGAGCCTGAATGCCCGTCCTAATTGTCATCATTTTTAACATTCATATGTAATCATATAATTGTTGTTTTTCTTATCATTCTCAGCTCTCCTCACCATTTTAAATCCTCAAGCTCCGGATTCCCCCATACCGTCTTTATTCCAATCATTGCAGCCACAGTTTTCCTGGAATCTGAAATAGAAACATAAGAAGTTTTTGTGGAACGAGAGAATAGCCAATGCATGTCAAATTACGGCTGAGAAGCTGAGCCAAGTTCTTAATGTACATTTTCTTATTTTCTTCTTAACACGACACAAAGTTGGAGTGTGTTCTGTAACTCCTATCTGAAGATGCTTAAGACCAAAAATGTTTTAGATTTCATAGCTGGTCATATATTGGAATACATGTATGTACATGAAGCAATAGCTCAGGGGTGGGGTCCAAGTCTAAACTTGAAATTCAATGTTGTTTCATATGCGCCTTGTATGCAATGGTACCTTGGTTTACAAACTTAATTTTCTTATGATTTGGGGAAAGATGGCTACATCTGTGTGTGAGTGGGGAAGATAGCTGAGGTCGTATTGGTCACCCAGTGCAATTTGTGAATTGAAGCTAAATTGTGCCCAACACATTTGCTTGCAAACTGAATTGCTGGCAAACAGAAGCATTCATGAAAGGAGGTATTATTGTACATAGAATGAATGTACAAAATATTTTTAGTGTGCTTGTGTTTTGACTTCGACTCACCACAAGGTCAGGAGCAGAATGTGAACTTGTGGCATTATGGTGGTGCACAAAAAGTTTGGATTTGGAGAGAATTTGGGTTTTTTGTTTGTTTTGTTTTCATTGTTGATACAGGGTCTCCCTACACAGCTTGAGTACATAGTGATTCTCCTGTCTCAGCCTTTCCTGCTCTGGGATTACAGGCATGTACTACCACTCCTGGTTTTGGGCCCACATGGCACATATGGGGTTCTGGAGCTGGTATGGCATGCAGTACCAGAGACCAAATCCAGGACTTTGTGCTTGACAGGCAGGCACTTAGATATGTCCCCAGCCCCAGAATTTGGGAGGTTTAAATTAGTGACGCTCAACCTTTATAATTATAGTGTACATTACAGCTGAAGAAGTGGAGATGGAGACCACCTCCCAAGTGGCAGATCTAGGATTCTAGCTCAGAGCCAGAGTCTGTAAGCACCCCATCATCCTGTCTCTCACAGCCTCTCAGGGGGTGCCTGTCCCCAGTCCTTTATCCTTCACACTACAATTCCTGTGATTTCTGTGGTGTGTGGACCTTTGATGGAACGTAAGAGAATTCTTTCTAGGTGGTGCCACGATAAGTATTTAAATAACTAAATATTTATTTAATGTGCAGGAAAAATGACTCAGCACAGTATACTTGTGGTTTTCCTGCAATTATTGCTCGAGATAAGTCTCAAGTAATAGAAGCCCATTGTTGAAGGGAAAATAGTAAATCAATAGAGTCAGGTAGCAGAAGGATATGGTACAAATCTAAAGTGCTTTGCCATTGAAGCTGAGGAAACACTTGCCTATGGAAATGCAGTCCTGAGCCCCAGCCCCTAGCCAGTTCTCAGGGCCACCCAAAATGGGGAGGTCCCAGAAATTCAGCCCAGGACACCCAATGAGCTGTCTCATGTGCATTTCTTCTCTGCCCATACAGGTAGCCTGCCCTGAAGGGACTCACATGCCAGAGCTCAAGAAGTGTTAAGAAGGCGTTGGGGCCACCACTTTACCAGACAGAAGCCAGGAAAGCCTTACCTTACCTCTCAGCTGGATGTGCTTCTGCACTGTGGGTCAATCAACAGAGGAAGACAGATCTACAGAGAGCCTAAGGAGGTCACCAAGGGAAGCAAAGAGCAGGGTTCACACCAGTGGCTGCAGCTCTGGCCTTGTGGGCTTTTCTGTGTCTCCAAGGAAGGGAGCATCATGCTGGGCCCTCACTTCCCACCCTCGCAGCTTGGGCCCAGCAAAGGGACACCTTCCCCCTGCAGCTTCCAGATCCCTGATGGGAGCTACAGGTGCCTGGCCCTGGAGGCAGAAGAGAGCAGCAGTGAGGAGGGCCTGCAGGGAGAGGTGAGGCTCGTGGAGCTAGAAGAGGACGAAGTGACCTGCAGAGCCACACAAGGGCTGCCTCAGCTGCCCAGAGTCCTGGGCACTCAGCCACCCATCTGCTCCAGCAAAGCACAATGGGAGACCCAGCATGATCACAGGGCTGGCCAGGACTGGGATGTAGTGACAGCCCGGCGGGTGATGATAACTAGCTCCACCGCTGGCCCTGAGCTCAAAGTGGGCCAGAAGCCAGGTAAGCATGCGTCCTTCTCTCCAGAAAGATAGGAAACCCCAGAGATTTAACATTTGCCTTGGGCATATGTTCTGATGATGGATATTAAACCATCTCATCTCATGGGCATGCCTAGGTTAACGGCTATGGAGAGATAGGAACAGCTGCCAGTGTCTGCCATCCTGAGTGAACCACATCTAACCCCACTTCCGCCTCTGCCAAAGAGGACAGATGAGAAGGCAGAGGGATAAAACCATGTTATCATGCATGCTTGGAAAAAAGCCCATTCCTCACTCTCACCTGCCCTTTGATTGTTAGTGGTAACAAGTGACTGTAAAGTCCTAACTAGCTGCTATGGCAGAACAAAAAATTAGATGTACCTGGGTGTGCTGGGGTGCAATACCAGACAGGACAGATGTGGTCATTACTCTTGCTGAGTTGGCAGGGCAGAGAGGATGCCTCTGAACTAAGAAGGATCTCCCTGGAGAGAGTGAGAGTGCTGCAGGCCCCAAGTGGTAGGGGCTGAGGTGGACCCACGTTCTGCCCCTAGGTCTTGTTTTCCCATCTGTTAGAGATTACAAAGGCAAAGGTCTTGTCACCTGGGTGGCAATGGGATCCAATGACAGCTACAGAGAGAGCTCCATGTGCAGTACGGAAGGAAGGAGGGAGTGGGGATCATTTTCCTGCAGGGTGGATGAGGCAGTTTGCAGGCAGGGTGGGACCGGGAAACCCATGCTGAATCACCTCCACCACTGGGCCATGGAAAAGCTGAAGTGGGTCCAGATGGGGAAGACGTGAGCAGGGCCATGCTCAGCACAGCAGGAGCCACTGCCAGCAAACCCTGGGGGTGCAGGGTGTGGGGGAGACACAGTCCTGGGAGGGCTTGTGCATCAGGAAACTGAAGGAACACGCTATTTCTCTGCAGGCATTGCTAGCGCCCTGGCTGGCATCTCACCAGCCTTCCCGCCCACTCTGCTTTCTGAAATAATTCTCTCCCTGCTCAGATCTCCCTCCCCCCATGAACACAGTTTCTGCCCAGGCCTGGGTCACACAGGGAGCTGGATTGGAGAAAGAAGAGACCTTGGGGAGCCCCCAAGATCGGCTCCCTCCCCTTGCACAGATGCCAAATTGGGTCAGGAAACAGGGCTGCTGCTTCTGTACCCAAAGCCTGCTGGCCAAACCCTAGTCAGTTCTTTCCCCCTGGTGAGCTTCAATTTTTTTCATCTGTGAAATTAAAAACATAAGCCCTATTTACTGGATAGAGATGTCGTGAGGCTGTAATGATCTCAGATGTGGAGGTGTTTGGGAAACTTTACAATATTCTAGGTAGGGAGGCTAATTGAAATGATCATCATTAACTCAACAATGCAACAGCTGTTGTTGAGCCCTGATGTGCCAAGCCCACTGTGCCAAGAGCTTTAGTACCATTTCCTTGACTTCATGGCAGTGTCCGCAAAGGCACACACTGTTATTATCTCCATTATAGAGAGGAGAAGACTGAAGGCCAGAGACTAGAAGTGACTTGCCCAAGATGTGGGGCTGGCAAGCTTCTACACCATGACGCAACCTTGGTACTTCAAATTTGGGGCTTATGGGGCCGGGGAGATAGCTCAGTAAAATAAGTGCTTGCTTGGTAAGTGCAAGGTCCTGAGTTCAATCCCCAGTACTGAAAAAAAAAAAAAAATTGGGAGCTTGTGTTCTGCTAGAATTATAAATATTGTTTGTGGACATGCAGAGTAGAGGAAACTATGGATGGAGAGTAGAGAAGCAGGATCATCTCTACTGCACTCCACTCACATCTCACGGTGAGCTAGGGTACCAGGAGGGCTTATTCTTGTTTTACCACAACTTTTCAAGGCAAGAATTATTCTCCCATGGGGCTGGGGAGATATCTCCTTGGCACAAGTGCTTGCCTGGTAAATGTGAGGTCCTGAGTTCGAACTCCAGTTCCACAAAAAAAAAAAAAAAAAAAAAAAAGAGTTATTCTCCCCATTTTATGGGAGACAGCCCAGGCTTAGAGTGGTACAATTGCATGCTCAAGGCAATAGTCTTTATCTATATGGAAGCCTATTGTGTTTTTTTGGCTTTCACCAAGCCAGTCATTTCTCTCTTTAATGGCCATCCAGTTGACTATCTAGCTCTGGCCTGAACATTCTAGGGACAGAAGGGGCAGGAGTAACCTCAGGAGGACAACAAGAACAGGGGAGGATTCTCAGAGGTGAGGGCAGGAAGGAAGCTAGATCTTGCCAGAGAGTCCAGGCAGGGGTTACAGCCAAAAAGGGCTTCCTACTCCTTGGGGAAAGGGTGTAGCCGAGTCTCTTTCCTTTGCCTGGAGAGCCACAGAAAAGCCTGCAGCACTGCCAGGTTATTAGTGGCTTACAGTTTCCTTGTAAATTTTCCTTTCATCTCTGCCAGAGATTAGAAGAATCACTGGGCAATTATACCCAATCTTGTGCAATTGTACCCACCTCTCCCAAGTGCAGTGTTAGCTGTTGGCCATGACATCTACTGCCTTGGGTACTGCAAAGACTTGTATTTGAGGTAGGTGATACTGATACTTTTTCTCTAAGATTGGAGTACCCATCAAGCAGGGCAGGATGAAAGGGGATGGGCTGCAGAGAACTGAGGTGGTCAGAAGCCTGAAGCTCAAGTTTCTTGCCGCCAGCTGCCACTGAGGAGAGCATCTGTGGGAAGGAAGGTGTAATGCTGGGCTCATGAGCAGGCCTTAGCCAAGCACTAGCTGGTTCACAGCTCACCAAGAGACCTGCAGCAGTCCTCTTCACAAAGTCACAGTTGGCCACAGCTGGCAGGGCTCACTGAGATTATTGGGCCCATGGAGACTCTGAAGCCCAGACCAGCTGAGCAGCTTGTCCAAAGTTACCCATAAATTGCTGGTGAAACTAAAGGCTGGAACACCAGGTATCCCAGTTCAGCTGCCAAGCTGTGTCTTAAATGTTTTGTTTGTATATATATTCACATCTAAAAAGCCCTTGAAAGTTATGCTTTTGTTATCTCTGTGTTACAGAGGAGGAGGTACCTTAGTATAAGAAGCTTAAATGAATTGTCAGTCTTCCAACCTGTGGGTGGAGGAGCCAGTATTTGAACCATGAGAGGTCTGGGACTATGCTTTTAAGCAGCCATAGAAAGGAGCAAGAAGGCTGTGTTCTTTCACACACTTGGAGGTGGAAAAACAGTTTTCAAGCGCTAAGAACAAATGGGGATTTGGTCTCTTTAGGTGCCCTGGTGACATCAAGGACCCTCTGTGATCGAGGCTTTCCTTTGCTGTTAGCCATTTGTTTTTGGGGTGGAGTGCCTAGAGGATTTATAGGACTTTCTAGTCCAGCAGACATCACTCTGAGCCTCAGGGATGGGGGTGGAGAGGAGCGTGGGTCTAGGGCTCAGCCAAGGCCCGCTACATCCATCTTGCTGAGGCAGAGGAGCTGCACCCAGACTGACAGCTCACAGGGCTCCTGAGCCAACGACAGAGCCTGCTCCTCAGGCTCCTGGGAGACAGGATAGGCAGAGCAGGAGGCTGGCAGGAAACTGCCCACCGCCCTTCCTGCTCCCCACTTGGCAGTGGCTGTAGCAGGGTGCTGTGCGCTCACAGACACAATGCCTTGCACCCACGGACACATATGTGTACACCCAGGATGTCAATGTACCTGTTCTCATGCAAACATTGTCACGCATATGAACTTTTATATCTGCACACATGTGAGTGTCTCACATGTTCATCATATAGCTCTGTGACAGATGGACATGGACAAACATGGTCCCCAGACTCCCTTTCCCATTACGTCTGTTACATGGGGACGCATGTGTCAGACTGACTGGCACAAGTGCAGCATGACCTGAAGACTCTGAGCAAGGTGTATGTGCTTCCTCATGCTGGCTCTCCGTCTTCTCCTGTAGGTACAGGCTGAAAGCGTGTTGTTTTCCATTTTCCTTTGCCTCACACCTACACTGTGAAAGCTCTCTTGCATTCATAGTCTATCCCACAGGTGTATCTGTTCTTACACACCCACTGCCACACACCTACATAAAGACCAAGCTACTTTCTCTCCTTTCTTTCCTCATTTCTTTCTCTTTCATATCCACCCACACAGTAATCCTAGCCTCTCTCTCCCTCTCACCCACACTGTTTATTTCCTGGTTTCCCACTGTCTTTGCTATAGCTACTCCCCAGCACATACGCTCAGCTCAGCGTAAGCAGCACCCTGCTTGGTGACAATTTCCAGGATCCAGTTCCTGTCCTCCACCTTGGTACAATAGGACAGGAGCAGCCACAAGGTCAGACAACTCTCTGGAGCCCGTGAGGCTAGGTCAAGGGATTGGAGCAGCCAGAGCTAGCTGTCACCTGACCTGCTCCTCTGAGCCCACCCATTGAGGACAGAGAATGTCTTAACCCCAATACCTGTGGTCCAGGTTTCCGAGTGGGGAGTGGGCATCTATCAACACATTTCCAACTTCCTGTGTGGAAACCTAAACACTGCTCTTGATGCAGAAGGCAGATGAGTCTTTCTTCACACTGGTAGAACAGAGGGAGAGACCCAGGGAAACTCCATGGAAACCAGGCTACCACTTTCTGAAGCATGATCCGACTTGTGTGAGGGGTGTTTGTTAGTGGTTCTATATTCAAGCTCACTGACCCCCTCCCCAAGGAAAGTCTCGGGAATGTGGGAAAATGTGCTTTTATAAGCATCCCCAAGTGTCAATGTGCAAGGATCACTGCCCCAGACAGGCACAGACAGGGCTGTTCCCAGCACAATGTCAAAGGCAAGCCTTTCAGGGGAGATGGGCACTCAGCCCCAGTGAGACCACAGGACATCCCTGACCTGCTGCTGACCGCTGACCCAGTTGGGGGGCTGCAGCAGGCCCGTGTAAGGGAGTGGCCAGCCTTAGCCCTTGTGTACCTGTGCCCTACCGAAGAAGAGTGATTGGGGCCCTGGAGGCTAGGTGAAGGCTTTGGGGAGCACAGGCTACAGGGGTGCTGCATCTGGGTGGGAGGTGATGTCAACCATGGGGACAGAGGCACAGGTAGGTTCAGAAGAGGTTAGCAATGGAGTGGACGGAGAAAAAAGAATGGGAACACGCAATGGCAACACATCCTGTGAGCAAAGGTGCAGATTCAGTTAGTGGTCTTATTTTCAAGTTCACCGACCCCTCAGGAATGTGGGAAGATGGGCTTTTACACGCATCCGTACGCATTGATGCAACAGGACGGGGCGGGTGGAGGAAGCGCAGGCGGATCGCCCGGCAGTGGGAGGCTGAGCCTGCCAACTGGGAGTCGCACCCCGGGGCGGAGCGGGCGGGGCGGGGCGCGGGGCGGCACTAGGGCCCCGGGGAGCGCGGAGGAGTGCTCGGCCCTGGCCTGAGCTCCTGGTCCCCAGCGGCGCTCCTGGCTGCGGCTACGGCGGCGGCGAGGAAGGGGCGCGGGGCAGGGGGCCGGCGCAGACCAACGCCGCCAGGTGTGCGCGGGCGGCCGTGCCAGGAGCTCGGGGACCGCGGCGCGCCGGAGGTAAGTTGTGAGGGACGCTGACCTCGCCCTCCCCACCTGCGCAGTCACTGGCGCCGCCCGGCGCCGGTTGCTTCGTTGGGCTCTGGTCCTCGCACTCGGGGTGACCTTGCCGATTTGCTTCTGCACTCTGGGCCTCAATTTCCCCACCTGTATAGTGGAGGCGCAGGGGCAGACAAATGCTCTGGCCTGGGGAAGCGGCTCCCCGGCTTGGCGGGGGCTCCAGCCCTCGAGTCCCTCTCCGCTAGCGGATTGGACCGGGAGCCTCGGGCTCATGGGGGCCGCCGCCCGGGTCTGCACCTCCGTTTGCTCTGGGAGAATAGGGGGTGGGGCTTGAGCCGGGAGAACCGCGGAGGGGCTCTGCGCAGGTGTACTCGCGTAGGCGCCTGTGGGGGCTGCAGGGCGCCCGGGTTGGGTCGGCACCCCTCCCTATCCGGGCACCGAGTGCGTCTGTCTGAGAGGAGCCGGGCCCCACCTGGGTAAATCAGGTAAACTGAGGCCATTCCAGGGTGCCTTGTGGAGAGGGGACACTCCTGAGCTTTCCTCATCAAATTCTCACGACACCTGGACTATTGCCCCTTTCGCTCTGGGCCCCAGGGTCTAGAGGTGCCCTGGGCCCAAGGCAGGGCCGCGCCGCAGGGTGGGGGATGGGAGGCTCCACCCTCCCGAGTAGACCTTTTTGAGGAATCTGGGGAAGGTCCCTTCCCCCAAGTTTGGGGCTTATCTGGATGGAGCCATGGACCCTCCTGTGTTCTAAGTCTGGAATTTCTAGAGGGACAGAAACTGAGGAGGAAGCAGCATGTGGCCCTTTCCTCCCTCGTAACTGTACTGAGTGGCAGGTGGCACTGGGATAAACCACCAGGCTATGTGGTCTTGGAGTGAGATCCTTGCACTCACTGGCCCTGGAGGCCAACTGCACTGGAGACAGCAGTGACATCTAGGGTGAGGGCAGTGACTGGAGGGGCAGACAGAGGACCCAACCTGGTTGCAGAGGAAGGTGAAAGGCGAGATAGAATCTGTTGGGGCGGGGTACACTGTTCCCTGAGGTGAGGGACTAGAAGCCTTGCTGGCTCCAGCCTGCTGGGTCACCAACCTGGGCCCAACCCTCATCCTGGGTCACAGGCCCAAACTTGGGCCAAATTTGCCCCACTCACTGTATTACCTTAGGTAGTAGGATGAGACCACCCCAAAGGAGCATCTTCTGCCTTCTCATCTCGTTTTCCAGCTGCAGAGTCTGAAGCCAGGAAGAAGAGTTTTTCCTAGAGTGGTCCTGCATGTGGGTAGACTGCGGAGCCCTCTCCCTGGGAAAAAGCAACTCCCTGGAAGGTGGGAGGGGCACAAGTGTCCCTGGAGCATCTAGGAGTGTCCCTGCCTCTCCATACGAGATCCTGGCATGGCTCCTTCCAATCTCTGGTGCTCAGTTTCTCTCTGTATACAGTGTAGTGCATTAGGAACATTTCAATTTGATGTTCAGAGAACTTTTTCCAGCATATCATTTGCTGCTGTGCTACCTTGGCATGCAGCCCCCACTTTTCAGGCAGTGGACCTGCCCTCCACCCCAACCCCTAGCTAGCACTTACGTTGTGATTGGAGTCAACGTTTTATGATTAAAACAAGGCCTTTAACTCCCTCCATCCCTTGTCCACTGCTGTTGTCTTAAACTCTGTCCTGAAGGGAGGAGGAAGACCAAACCTGTAGCACCTGTGTGCCTGGGTCCCAGCTGGCCTCGACCTTCAGCATCTTATCTCATCTCGTTTTCCAGCTGCAGAGTCTGAAGCCAGGAAGAAGAGTTTTTCCTAGAGTGGTCCTGCATGTGGGTAGACTGCAGAGCCCTCTCCCTGGGAAAGAGCAACTCCCTGGAAGGTGGGAGGGGCACAAGTGTCCCTGGAGCATCTAGAGTGTGGGGAGAAGCTCAGGAGAAGCCACCTCCACCCCAGATCCCCAGTGCAGTTGGGTGCATCCCAGAGACCACACTATAGTCCCAGAGGAGACTGGGTGGGGTCAGCACTTTCCAAGACTGCCCCCCTCCAAGGCTGAACACAGCTCCAGGCCTAGGGCCCTGACCTGGAAGGCACCCTTTCCTTCAGTGCAGCTCCCAGGCTTCCAGACATGAGCTCATTGGAGCTGCTGATGCCAGGAAGGGAGAGACTGAGGGGAAGAAAGCAGTGCTGCCCAGATCGGGGCATCATGAGCCCCCTGCAGAGTGGAGGGGCACTGTGGGCAAGGCCTCCTGCTCTCGCCCCAGGATAATGAGGAATAGGAGCTGGATAGGGCAGCTGAGAGTCCAGGGGAACAGGGTTGAGGTGGGCCAAGTGCTTGGGCTGCAGTGCCAGGCTGACCTCTGCCACTTGCTGCGTGACCTTGAGTGAAATCCTTCCCCCTGCATGAACCTCTGTTCGTAATGGCTAGCAGTAGGGTGAAATGGGTACTTAGGAGCTGGGGTACAGTGTTAAGCAGGACAGACAGGTCCTTGCAGTTTAATTCAGGGAATAAGACAGGGGGAAAAGGAAGTAAATAAATCAGCAAGAGTATTTCAGGGAGGTAAAAATAGCATGAAGAAAAGTCCTGCTAGAGATGACCATAGCTCAGTAGACCAAGTGCCTGCTTAGGCAAGCACAGGGACTGAGTTTCGATCCCCTGTACCACATGCTGCACTGGCCCCGCGTCCAGGTGTGCTGAGCTGGCTACCGAGACCCAGCATGGTGGTGCACACCTGTAATCCCAGTGCTGTAGAGGCTGAAAACAGGAGAATCACAAGTCCCAACTGTATAGTGAGATCCTGTACCAAAGACATATACATACATACATACATACATACATACATACATACATACATATATACATAGAAAAGTTTTACTGTTAGGCTTGAAAGCAAGAGGACGGGCTGCTTCAGGTAGCCCAGAGGGCCTCTCTTGGGAAGTGACAGTGGAGCCAAGGTCTAGACATTATTTGAGGGTGCTCAAGGTTTCATGGAGACATGTGAGGACCAGGAGCCAGACACACTGCAGGGATTTGGTGGGAGGAAGGTGTTCCAGAGGATAGTAAGTGATCTAACCTACGGCTGGAGGGAGGGTAGGTATTGGGTGTATGTTTGGTTCCCCTTCCTCCCCATGCTGTAAACTGCAGACTCCAAGGATCTCAGCTAGAAATCTTGTGTGTATGGGGGCTGAGCTTGCTTCTGGGGGGCACAGTAAGACTGCACAAAGTCCTTTGTCAACTGGCAGGACTTACTTGCCCCAAGGGTGGCCAGAGGAGGAGTCCACATGAGAACAGCCCCCAGGCTCTGTAATTCCAGAGGCTTACACAAAGCCTTCTCTTTGGAATGAAATCTTTACCAACTGGCTGCTGCATGAAATTCCACCACCCTAGCTTCATCTTTTCCACTCCATGAGGCTGGCCAGTGTGGTGCTGTGCTGACCCTGCCCTGCCCTGGCCTGCCTGCCCTTCCCTGCCCTCCTGGTCTCCCTGGGTGCTGCAGGTGGAGCACAAGTCGATCTATTCCTTCACTACTTCCCTTGCAGCCTATTCACAGATGCAGTGGCAAAACCCCTGGCTTCCCTGCTGGCTGGCTTACTGGGAGATCTTAAGCACATTATATAACTTCTCTGGACTTTGGCTTCCTCATTGAAACAGAGACATGTCCTACTGTCATGAAAAGGGAATGAGTTGATAAATGCTTTAAAAATAAGCTTCCACTTATTAATACTATTATCAAGGTTTGATCTATGTTAAAATTGGAAGCCCTTGAGGAAATGGGCTCTTGCCCCAGACTCATTAGGTCTCAGTGTGAATTACTTTTTGATGTTTGGCCAGGAACAGGTTTAGGTGGTGGGAGGAAGAGCAAGATGAGCACAAATGCAGTGAAAGGGCCTGGACTATGCTGGTCTGGGGCAAAGGACCTGTTGCCTCAGGCCTCAGCTTCAGTTCTGAGTTTCTGTAAAGTAAGCAGTGAGGATCTGAAGGGTTCATGGATGTGACAGAGCTCAGCAGATGCCAAAAAATCGAGCCTGTGGTGTCAGATGCCAAGGAAGGGGCAGCTGGATGAGTCCATAAAGAGGACAATAGTCTGACCTGAGACTTTTGTGTCTAATCCTGTAGAATAAAATATTTTAGAGACTAAGAGTGCTTGATAGATTGAAAAAATCCACAGTTACTTAAAAGCATAGTTTATTGTTATATGCCATGGATGTTCTTCACATGCCAATGTCTCCAAGAGATAAAGACTGTTATTACTGATATTACTGGTCTATACCTGGGAAGCTGAGGTACAGAGAGGCTGGAAAAGTGAGTTTCTGGGGGTCACAGAGCTGGTCAGTGACCAGGTGCCGACTCAGGAAGTATGGCCCCAGAGACTGAACTCACTATGGTCGCTCCTGCTTTAGACGGTGGAGCAGAAGCTGAGAGGGGCCAGGCCACCTGCCTAACAGAACATGCAGCCTTCCTCTTGGACTCTAATAGTTTCTGTCCTCAGGCGCTGAAGGGAGGAGCTTCACTGGCCAGGTTTGGGGTCCAGTGTGCTGAGTGCTTGAACTAGGCCCGCCTCTTTCCTTCTTTTCTGCTTTCCGCCAAGAGTAGGTCAGGGAGATTAAGTGTGCCTGTAAAGCACCATGGCATGGGAGGCCCTGCCAGGGTCTAATGAGTATGCATTGTCACTCTTGTGAGGCGTGAGTGGATGCCCAGTTGGGATGCTCTCATGAAGTCTGGCTCACCCACACCATTGTCCACATAGGAGAAATAGGCCAGAGAGCCCAGGGAAGGCCCAAAGTTGCACAGGCAAGTGGAGCCCTTCCTTCCTGGGCCTCCTGTCCTGGCTTCTGGGCTCCTTGGTACTTGTGGGCCCCATGGAGAGATGAAACTTAGGGGGCCCTTGACTGATTCCCTTCCATTGATCCTCAAGATATCCCTTGCCTATGGTTCTTAATCCGGGCCCCTGGGGAGGATTCTCAGAGTTGGGGGATGGGAAAGGTACTGATTAAAAAATAGACTGTCACGCGCATGAGGGACAAGGCTGCCACCTTCCCGCCTGAGCCAGTTGGCTCCCCCATGCCCAGCTGCCAGCCCTGCTCAGGTCTCCTGCTGGGACCCCGCCCACCTCCCCCTGGCCCTGGGCCTGGGGCTGAATGCTCCCAGCC
The DNA here is from genome assembly GCA_004027915.1 of Capromys pilorides. Taxonomy (NCBI): domain Eukaryota; kingdom Metazoa; phylum Chordata; class Mammalia; order Rodentia; family Capromyidae; genus Capromys; species Capromys pilorides. The sequence continues at coordinate 50,986 of PVKN010000167.1, read as the reverse complement.
ACCCTCTTCTCTCCCTCCTCCTCCCTGCCCTGCCTGCAGATGGTACTCTCAGTGAGCTTGGGTGGGCCTGAAGATCAGCTGTTGGCTTTCAGTGGTGCCAGGGAGGCCTGGAGTCACTGCACACGGGCTATGTGGTCCCAGTGAGGCACTGTCCTTTTCCTGGCCTCGAGCATCCATAGAGCAGTGATGGTAATGAGAACACATGTGGATTTGAAGCCTTTCCCCAATTTCTTCTCTGACAAACGTCTGTGGGGACTCTGCTTAGAGACGTGACATGGTCCACAAAGCCCACTCAGCTGCAGACTAGCAAAGCAGTGGCCTGGGCCAGATCTTTTTGAAAATCTCAGTTCTGTACTACTTCTCTGGGTTGAACAGGGTCATAGGGAGTCACAGAGGTAGGAGTCTGTGCTGTGAAGATGGGAGCAGGGTTTCATTCATTTGTCCTTTCCACAAGTGTTTGCTAAACCCCAGCTGTGGCCTAGCCACAGGGGCACGGGCACAGTCAAGGTTCTGCCCTGAAGGGTAGAGTAGAGTGACATTAAAGAAAACACCCACGGGATTGCATGTCTGATGTGGGCTTGGAGGAGAGGTGGAAGATGTGCCACAGATATGTGTCCTCTCTGGCCGAGATGACTTCTGGAGACAGTTAAGATAAGAAATGTGGTCAGAAAGGTGCGACTGAGGGGCATGGAAAGAAAGAGCCATAAGCCAGTGTGGTAGCTCAAGTCTGTACATTCAGCACTTGGGTAGCTGAGGCAGGAGGACTGCTGTGAGGTTCAGGCTAGCCTGGGCTACATGGTGAGTTCAAGGCTAGCCTGAACCACATAGTGGGACATTGTCTCAAGAGTGCTCAGCATCTGAAGGAGGAGTGATCTATGATGGGGGGCGTGAGGCACATGGCAGAGGCTACAGCACTGTGGGCAAGACCTGGGGGTGGGGACTGTCATTCAGGCCTGGAGCCCCAGAGGGCCTGAAGGAGATTCTGGGAAGGAGCTGTTTCTGTGGCCCTGCTCTGGAGGCTGGCACTGCCTTCTCACTCCCTTGGATGCCAGGCTTGACAGTGCCTCCATGGCTTCCACACCCGGCCACGTACTGGATGACGGCATGCCAAATATATCTCTGCCTCTACTCAAGTCACTTTTGCATCTGAAGGGCAACCTCATGCATCCTGCTTTGGGGAGGGTGATGGGGGCCCAGACGCTTGGCATGCGAGCTGGGGAGGGTGTGTTCCTGGGCCAGCAACTGTAGCCACCCGAAACCCCCCAAGGCCAAAGCCCTGGTCAGCAGGCAGCCCAGCTGCTTGTTCTCTGAGGCCAGCTCTGCTGTCGTTTGTGGGTATGTCTTTTTCCTTTTGGGGCCTCAATATCCCCATCTTTGGAATAGGGAATACTCCAGTTTTTCTGCACACAAAGTGTGAGTTGTGGATAAAATATTGCAACATCCAGATATGTGGGATACGCAGCATCTCAGCTCTAACCCTGGACTTGAATCAGTGTGCATTTTAACAACATCCCTGGCCGATTCCTGGATGCTTAAGTCGCTGTACTGGGCCAGTCATTTTTAGATTTTAAAGAATTAAAGTTTGCAAAATCTTCCCACGCCAAAGTTTTACATGTGAAAATGTGAGAGGGGACCTACCCAGTCTGTGGCCCTTCATCCTGTCCTCTCCATAGCGAGCAGCAAGGAGAGATTTCAGGATTGTCATCAGAAAAGAGGCAGAACTGGTACGAGGGAGGCATCTTCTCAGCCCCCTCCCTTGTCTCTTGAGAATTCCTGACCAGGTGGTCTCTAAGAGCCCTCTCAGCTCTGACTCCCAGGGTCCTCTGTTGTGGGAGTTTGGAAGGTGGAATTGCAGGGCGGGGAACTTGATGGGCCACAGCCCAGTACGTGGTTCCTGTTGGCCACATGTTGGTGTCTTGCCCCCTTCACTCTGAGGCTACTCTTTTATGAGACAAGTTCTTATTGTGTAGCTCAGGCTGGCCTTGAATTCACAGTATAGCCCAGGCTGGCCTCAAACTTACGGCAATCCTCCTGCCTCAGCCTCCCCAGTGCTAGGATTATAGGCCTGTGCCACTACACCCAGCTACCAGTGCTATTCTTAGCATGTCCAGGTAGTGAGGAAGGAACATACTAGTGCATTATTAATGCTTCTGAGTCAAAAGGATTACACACAGCACTGCTGGGCCACAGCCTCCTGGTGTGCTCTTCATAACCACCATGGCAGTACTGAGGGGAACAGAACTCCTGGGACCCATCCACTGTCTCTTCTAGTCCTGGCCATAGTTGCTGCAGCTATGGTTTCTATCTAGCTGTCCTCACAAAGCCCTATGCACTTTTAGATGAGGCTTTTCCGGAGGTAGCTTAATCTAGAGTTTGTGATTGATTCATGGTTCAGTGCTAGGATTAAGGGTGCTGGGATTAAGCCTGGTGGTTGCTAGACAGCCCACTGATTGGATTGGCACCACCCTAATCCCAGCAGTCTGAGTAAGATACAAGGGGAAGAAAGCTTTATTTTCCACCTTTTTGCTCTTGTTGCTTTCACTGTCTTCTACCACCATGAATTGTGACCCCTCTGCCATCTCATCCTGTCTTGGAGCCAGCCGATTATGGACTAAAACCTTTACAAACTGTAAGATAAATAATCCTTTCCCTTTTAATTTTGGGTATTGGGTATTTTGTCTCAGCAGTGAGACAAGTAACTAAGCTACCTTCAGCTCAGAAATGAGTCATGAGATACAGTGGTCAGCTAGGTCTGGCAAAGTCATTTCTTCATTATCACACACTTACCGAGCACATGTTACTTGCAACAGAGTGGGTGGGCTGATGAATGAAACATGTTCTTGCCTTCCAGAAAGTCACGTCATCTAGAAAGGCAGTGCACTTCACCAGTACTGCAGCATATGTCCAGGGCCTGGTCCCAGGTACTGTGCACATGTGTGAGCTCACTTGTGTAACTACTGGCAGTGAGAAAATTAGGAGGACCTTTAGCAGAGGCAGAAGCTGAAGTTCAACAGATAAAGGCATGCTAAAGGCCACTGTAGCTTGTGATGAGACTGAATTCAAGAGGGGCTGGAGCAAAACAACCACTGTATGTAGAGCAAATGGTTATACATAGCCTGAGGGCTTTGGGCGCCCCTGAACTGAACAGCCAGAGGGACTTTACCCTACAGGACATTCACTGGTTGAGGGCAACTTATTCTTAATGAACTCTAAATTGCTGAGGAAATCATGTGTCCAGTTTTCATGAACCTAGTATGGAAGGTCAGCTATATTATGGACTGGAAGTCCAAATCATATGGTTTGAATGGATAAGACCCCAAGGTGGCCACCAGGAGGGTGCTGAGGACTGGATGGGAGGCAAAGGTCTATGCGCTATGAGATCCTGGGCAGGTTTTTTGGCCTTTCTCTGCCTCAGTTTTCTGGTCTGTAAAATGGTATCACTTTTTGTGTCTGCCTCTATCTCTGACAGATGAAAAGTGCTAGAAAAATCATAAAAAATATTCTGTATATTCAAGGGATGATATATAACTACTATATAATTGTATGTATAAATGTACTTTATTACAGTTGTAATTAATATTATGGAATTGTGCTATGTGCCAGACCACATTCCAGGCAGTTTCCTCTATGTTCATAAACTATACACTTATTTGTAAAATTGTGAATTCTAAAGGCCCATGGACCTCTAACCTGGCTGTGCATCAGAACTCCTCTGGGACAGTATGCATATTCTGTGGTCCTAGGAATGTGCGTGTAGAACACATTCCCTGAGGATTCTAATATACCTACAAGTTTCTGATGTGGGTAGGAGAGCAGAGATGTGTCCAAAGCTACGTATGGAGCTGGAGCCAGTTGAAGCTAAAACCCCAGCCTCCAACTCCCAGCCTGGTCTTTGCTCGCACTCTGATGGAATGAAGCTGGGAGGCAGTGTCTGAAGAACGATATTGCTGGTAGCGGCTGGTAAGGTACATGGTCTGTGCTGGGCACATGAAATGGCTTATTCTGTTAAATCACCTGAGGGGTGGAAAAGGAGACTTTCACCACAGCAACATGATCCCCTGGGATTTGAGCTTACTTGGGTGTAAGGCTTTAATGTACTTCTAGAAAAAAGAGACTGTGGTTGAGCTACAGGGATTCTGGAGACAAGAATTTGAAACTGTGCTGGAAGCATTTCCCCCTCTGCAGTAACATGTGCCCTCAGGGTGACAGCTGTTGGGTAACTGGGTTACCTGAAGACGGGCGGGCTGGTGGGAAGGAGATGAGACCCTTCCCACAGGCAAGAGTGATGTGCATGCACACTGCCCTGCCCCCACCTGAGCCAATGAGGCTCTGTGTATACCTGCAGAACCAGGTGTGCACATGGTCCTGGGTCTGTCCCACCCCCTGGAATCATGCATGCCAGAGCATACTCTGTGGTGTGCAGGGTAGGTCTGAAGCAAGCAGCACCTCTGGGAGCTGAAGGAGAGGATGGAGCAAGGGAGGTGATGGGCCAAATGATTGGGGTATGTCATGTGCATGTGAGGATCTTGCAAGATAAAAGAGAAATTAATCTGTATAATATTTAGAAAGTGATAGAAGACAAATGGTTGCAGTACGCAGGACCCTGGGATCCCAAACATTAGGAGCAGAAGGGCAGTTAGAGAATGCACTTTCCTTATTCTTGTTCATCTGCATATTGTGAGCACCATCCTCAAGCCTGCAGGTGTAGCCTGCCTAGGATCCTGACACTGCCCTGTCAGGCCACTCCTCCCTTAGACTTGTCCACACCTCACCCCATCCCACTCCCCACTTTGATCACCGAGTTTATCTAGACAAGTACTCCCCCTCCCTCTTCTGTCCACTGCAGGACCACACTGGGTTCTTCTGTGCAGGGAGGAGTCTGGGGAAGGAATGAGCAGTGCTGACTTGTGAACAAAGGTGTGAGACCAGACCCAGAGTGGACCGAGTAAGAGGGGCAGAGAGAAAGATGGAGTTGCCTTGTACAGCTATGCAGAAGTGGGTTTGTGCAAAGGCTGAAGTTAAATTCCCCATGGGTGTGCACAAGTGATTTATACTTTACATATCATGTTTTACATTATTTTGATTTTTACAAATCATATAATTTGCTCCTCACCTACTCTGCAAAGCAGATGTTTTATTTCCGTCTCACTCGTTGAGATTCAGAGAGGTGCAGTGCTTTCCAAACGCAGCCCAGCAAGTGAGATGGGGTGCCTTTGTTCCCTTCTTAGGGGAGGACCACACTGCACTCATGGTTGGATGTGGTAAAGGAGAGTTGTTTGCGTGGAGGCACAGGCAGGTTGAATGGAAATGAGAGGGAGAGGCAGGCACTGCAGACCGGAAGTCCACTCCCTTCTTGATGAATCTGCGAATCATCCTGAGCCTCAGTTTCCTCATCGGTAAAATGGAGATGAGGGTCCTCCCTCACAGGGTGTGAGGATCAAAATGGTGACACGGAAGAAAGAATGCCTGGCACACGGAGGCACTCAGCAGGCAGTGCCTGGACTAATGAAGTGAACACACGGGCTGGCTGCTGACAGGTTTGCCCCTGCTGGCCGCTAGCCAAGGCCTCGACCCAGGCATCCCTCGCGGCGCCTATTTCAGCTGATAGGAGCAAACCCCAGACGGGCTCGCAGGGCTCGGGCCGCCCCAGCGAGGGGCGGACAGGCCTGTCTTCCAGGTGGCTGGCAATGCGCCTAGGGGAAGGTGGCCCCTCGCCTGGCCCAGCCGCAGCGCCGAGCTCCTCTGCACGGCTCCTTCTGCTCTGAGCGCTGCCCTGCGTCCCAGCGGCGCGATCTGGACTCCCGCGGATTTGGGCCTTCACTAGCATTCCTCTTGCGTTTTTTCTCTCGGGTTATTTATTTTTCTGTGAGGAAGGAATGTGGGGAATTTACCGCAGGGCGCTGGCCTTCGTTTTCGGCTGTGCCGCGGCTTCTTCCCTGAGAGGAAGCAGCCGAGACAGATGGCAGCGCAGGCAGAGGCGGAGGCGGAGGCAGAGGGCGCTGGGCAGCGCGGGCGCGCTTTATGTAACTGCGGAGCCCTCGCCCCAGGCCGTGCTGCTGCGCGATCCTGCGGGGTTCCTCCTGTGCAAAGGTTCCTTCCTCTCAGCTGGTTACTCTCATGCTGTAATGCTCTTTGCTGGTGTTAAGATCTAAGATGTGTTCTCAGTGCCTCATTTTCTCATCTCTAAAACAGTCATAAAGGGCCAGGGATATAGCCTAGTGGCATAAGTGCCAGTCTGGCAAGTATAAGATCCTGAATTCCATCCCCGGTACCAAAAAACCAAAACAACAACAACAAACCAACTAGTCACAGAGAACCTTGTGTTGGACTCATGATGAGGATAAGAGTAAAGGCTCATGAGCCCTGCTCTCAGCAGCATTGCTTGCTCGCAGGGCATCTGCGGTTATTCTGTTTGTCAGCTTCATCACTGTTCTACAAGCACCTGTGCCTGAGTAGGCTGCGGGAGCCAGGAATGCAGAAGTGTGGCAGCCAAGGCCTGGCCTTGAGGATCTTGTGGTCTGTGTGGAGGTGACATCAGCCCTGTGCTACAAGGCAAAGATATACTTGGGCCATCTTAGGTTTGAATCTCTGTGGTGTGACCTTAAGTCACTGTACCCATCAGAGCCAGTTTTGAGACAAGAGTTCTGTGGACCTCTTGCATTGCTGGGAGACAAGGCCTGCCATGGTTCCTGGCAGAAGAGGACACACCTTTGGAGGTGACTTTTGTTACTGTGAGTGATGCACAGAGTGGTGCAGATAAAACATTGGTGGATTAAGGAAGGCTTTGGGAAGTGGGATTAGGGCATGTGGAGAGAGGAGAGGCAGAGATACATGTGAGTGGGGGGCTGCACACACCTTCCTGCAGCAGGGGCTTGTGGGGCAGGCAGAGACCCTTAGCTCCTGGTCTCCCTCTGCCGTGGCTGAGGACTCAGGGAGATTAATGAGTTCTGAAGGCCAGGGTTCAGAGGACTCTCTTCTGGATCTCCAATGTTCTAGGGAGACGGGTAAGTTCTGAGTAAGAGGAAAAGGCAGTGGAGCTGTGAGCAGAGGAAGGCAAATCTGGCTGTGTGGGGTGGGTTGATAGGCGGGGGGAAAGACTGGGGGTGGAGAGGCCATTTAAAAGGCTGTTGCAAAATCGGTTCTCTTGATAAAGAGCTGGGCTGAGTCATCTGTGGAGGAGAGAAAGCATATCCAGCTCCACCGTTGCTGCGAGGTGGGATTTTCCTCTTTCATCAGCCGGACCACTGGCTTCCTTTCCAGAGGCTATGAGAACTGAGGCTTTGGTCAGCAGGAGCTGGGCTGCAACACCCAGCCAGCCCGAGTGAGTGAGGGGAGCATTGGAGGCGCCTTGGCGGTTTAGGGGTGTGGCTCGGGCATATGGTATCCCTGTCTGGTGGTAGCTTTCCCTCTGGTGTGGAAGGAGAGGCATTTATGTACAGCAAGGCTGGAGGTGCTCCCTGTGCCTGATAGTGGGAGGGGGCTATGGGTCTGCAGCCTCTCAGGGTTACCTTGTCTCTGGTTGGATGCAGAAGCCCAGGGCAAGGAGGCTGTCATTTCCTCCTTTCTGGGGAAGATGCCAGGCAAGACTGGCAAGGCAGGTATGCATTGCTCAGACAGGTTTATCTCCCTACCCCAGCTGAGCCAGAGCCTGTCCCATCAGCAGTTCCTTCCTGCCCCCGCCCCCCAGCAGTTTACCCTGTTGCCAGGACTCCCAGGCAGCCACAGTGGGCTGCTCACTGGGTCTCACTGGGTCTTCTCATCTGTGGCTGCCTCTACCCCCAGCCTCAATTGGATCTGGGCTGAACACTCCCATCGACGACAGGCGTGTGAAGAAGCATTTCCTTGAATTCTCCCTGGCCTGACCTTCTGCTGTGGCCTCTCTTGCCCTGCCTCACTTCTCTCCTTTGGATTCTTGATCAAGCCTAGTGATGGGTGGAAAAAGCAGCTGCCTACAGAGGGTGATATGGGTCGGGAAGAGGCCTGTTCCTGCCTGAACAAAGCTAATATTAAGGATCTCCTGACTCCCAACTTTATGATCCTTCCACTCTACTCATTTTTAATACCCTATCAGTTTTTTCTACCTTAGCGAGAATGAGTTTATCAGTTATTCTTCTGAAAAGGAAGAGTGAAGAGAAAGCATGAGACGTCCAAGATGGCTGAGTTTCTAGGGCACAGGGTCCTGCACAGAGAGGGCCATTGATCATGGTCAGCTGCACAGGAGCGCTGCATCTTTCCTGGAGCCCCTGCTGAAAGGCTCTGTCGTTAAGAGCTGAGATTTGGCGGCTGGACTTTCTAGCTCTTGAATCACAGCTGTACCACTTTTGGGCAGTGTGATCCTGGGTGGGCAGTTCTGGGCCTGGGTCTTGTGTAGGAAGTGGGAAGAGTAATAGAATCTATTTCCTGGGGTTCCTGGGCTGGAACAGGCTGGTGACTAATGGTGTGCAGCGTTGCTCTGGGCTTCAGTGAGGTTGTAACTGCAGCAGGGCACCCTCCTCCCAATGGCTTCATGCTCTTTGGTGCACCTATTGGACAGAAGTCCGCTGATCCGAGGCAGTTCTTCCTTGTCACATTCTACTCTGTCCTCTCTGAGCCATCCTCCTGCAGGGCTCCTGTCCCAGGCTCCAGGAGGATTTTATAGAGCTGGCCTCCCACATGGCCCTGCGCTGGGTTGAAAGGGTTACAGGGAGGGCTGGGGATATAGCTCAGTGAGCTCAGCAGGGCAGGTTGAATCTCAGTGAAGAGCCTGTCTTCTATGGCCTGAAGCTTTCTCCTATCTCTGACAGCAGAGAGCACACTCTTAGGCCAGCTGGCTACTGCCAGAGGTGAGAGTCTCCTTTGGGAAGTTTAGATAGAGCTGCTCCCCTGGAGCCCTCTGACATGGGCAGCTACTAGGGTTGGTTAGCAGCCCCTCCCCCTGCCTGCTTTATTTACAGGGTGGCAGAAATCATGGGGCTATAGGCTGGGTCTGGTTCAGAGCTCATGCTGAATTCCTTTTCTGTGTAGTCACTGTGGACTGGGGTGGGAGTGCAGCTCGTGGCCTCCTGGCCTTTGCTGTCACTCTGGGCTCAGCGCAGTAGCACAGGCAGGGCCTGTCCAAGCCCTGGGAGGTGGAGGAGGTCACAGTTCAGGCTATGAGCCAAGCTGAGCCAGCAGGGGTCAGCACACCTGGCTCCCAGGTCCAGGCCTCCTTGTGACCCCTTGGCTCCTTTTCCTCAAAGGGCTGTCCACACTGGCATTTAAGGATTTTCCAAATCCATTGCCTTTGAGAGGCAGCCTGGAGATGGGATCAAAGCTGAAAAATTAGAGGAGGGCTGGGGATATAGCTGAGCAGTCTAAGTGTCTACCTGGCAAGACCAAGGACCTGAGTTCAATCCCTGGTACCACATGCTCTGTCGACCCCAGAACCCCAGATGCATTATAAACCCAGCAATGAGGAGACTGAGATAGGAGGATCACTATGAGTCTGAACTGTGTAGCAAGACCCTGTATCAAATAAATAAATAAGTAAATATTTTTTAAAAATTAAAAAAAAAAAGAAAAATTATGGGAAAAGCTGAAAAATGCAGAGATATTGAGAGGTCTGAGATATTCAAACTTAGAAGCACTGTGTAGGATGCTCACCCCATCTCCCAGATCCTTAGTATCCTCAATGAAATATACATGCCAGATGTCTTTATTTCCAACTAGTAAGGAGGTTGAGGCAGGAGGATCACTCAAGCCCAGTTCAAGACGGGCCTAGGAAATACAGAGATCCCACCTGAAAGTAAATAAACAAATGAATAAATAAAAACGTATGTAATAATAGATTGTGCCCTGTAGGCATTGTGTGAAGTGTGTGTGTAATGTACGCCCAGTGAGTGTTAGGCACCACTGCTGCAACTGCAGCACTGGTAGGGCTGGGGGTGATTGTTTTGTGTCCCATGGGAACCTCTGCAGGGTAGTAGGCTGGAAGGAGAAGCTTTTTTTCTGTGTGGCTGTGCTGGACAGAACCACATCGAGTGAAAGTCAAGAGAAGGAACGGCTTTACAGCTGAGGATGTCTACTAGCAGGGTACACCTTGGCCAAGGGTGAGTTTGTGCCTGTGCAGTAAACCCAGTTTGTGCACTCAGCATGTTGTCCTGGAGATGTGAGAACTGCATGGGGAGTTCGACCCAGTGGTGATTAGCTCTGAGATTCTGGGGTTCTGTCACTTGGGGCCAGAATCCCTGCTGTGTGAGCCTTGGGATCCTGACCTGTCTTGTGGATCTCTTTTCTAGAGGTGCAGCAGAGCCACCAGTTCCAGTTCTGCCCAGAGTAACATCAGCCCTCTGCCATTTCTACCAGGGCTCAGTGCTGGCACCCACTGGCATGGGTGACCTCACCATCCCTCAGTTCCTATATCAGGTATTTTCAGCCTCTCCCTAGTTAGCAAGACAGGGTCTCAGAGATGTGCAGTGCCTTGCCAAGTCACATAGCTAGAAAGTGACAGAGGCCTGGGCTTCTTTGTTCAGTTGTTTCTTGAGATAGGATAGGATAGGATCTGGCTATGTATTCTAAGTTTGCTTTTTTTTTTTTTTTAATATATTTTAGGGAAGGGTCTACAGGGTATTCAGGGTCTCACTACTAGATGGGACTTGTAGTGATCCGCCTATTTACAGCCCCTCAAGAGCTGGGATTACAGGTGGCACTCAGTCTCAATTGTTGTCTCAGCATGCCCTAGGGGTGGGGCCCGCAAAGCAAGCCGGGATCCAACCCTTGGTCCCTGCACCTGCCTGCAGGCGCTTTAATCCACTGAGCTATTTGGCTGGCCCTCTAGGTTGGCTTTGAATTCACTATGTAGTTCAGGCTGCATTTGAACTCATGGAGATGCTCCTGTCTCAAACTTCTGAGTGCTGGCATTACAAGTACGAGGCCTGGGTTTTAAAGAGAGCAGAAGAAATGGACAGTATATAGGCTGAACAACTTCTCAGAGGTGTCTTGTGTGGCTCATGACCTCCACTTTTGGGTTCTTCCAGAAAAGCAGCCTCTTTACTATTTAGAGATGGGATGACTCAGTCCTGAGCAGGTGAAGTGGGCTGTGTGCTCTCAGTTTCTGACAGCCTGGTGGAAGCTAGGCATTGGGGAAAGAAGGAAGGAGGAGCTTGGGACTAGACCTTGTGGTTGTGTGGCCCAGACCAGTGAAGCTGCCATTTGTCCCATCAGGCTCCCTGCTGACTCCAGTGTGGAGGTCAATAGGCTCCTGGGCTGTCTTCTGGGCCTCAGTTTCCCTATCTATAAAATGGGGGTAGCTGTGAAATAGCTCCTTCCGAAGGGATCTTCCAGCTCTGGGACTCTAGGAATCCTGAGGTGGCTGGCAGGGTGCCTAGAAACACTGTCCCTGAAGCCCCACTCAGCATGTCACAGCCAGCACTAATGAGGTTGAAGAAGGAGGGAGGGCAGGGTCACATTCCTCAAGAACTAATTAGCTTCTCGCAGCCACAGCCAGCCAGGAGAGAGATGATAAAGGGAGGCATCTTCTCAGCTACTGAGTGAGCTCCCTGCTGGCCACAGGCTGACCCACCTGTCCTCTCACCTGTTCCCCTCCTGGCCAAGTGTTCTCACATCCACTTGCTCTTCTTGCTGTTTTGTTGCTCTCCAAGCCTAATCTGAGTGCTGACTGGCTCCCTGCAGTAAACTGGGGATAGAGAAATTGCTGCCAACAGTAAGCCTAGTAAGGGCCTGATCCTGACCTCAGGCTTCCGACCAAATCCGGCCCCATAGCTGAGTGTCTCCCTACCCTTATTGCTTGTGACTTTGCGTTGGCTGCTTACACACTTACACACTCTGAACCTCAGTTTCCCCTTCTGCAGAACAGGGGCAGGTCTAGAATTCTTGTGAGGATTGAATGAAAGAATGCTACACTCTGCTTCATTCACCTCAGATGTTAGCCTGATTTATTACTTCTCTAGTGTTAAATTATGCAGATTTTTCAGTGACTGTTTTAAAAAGTGAAAATGGGAAGAAATTCTGGAGGCACCTAGAGAAGCTGACAATGTGACAATTTCTTGATTGTGATGTGTAATAATCAGGGAGGAAGGGACACTTTTTGCTGTGTACATTTTTATGCTTTTTATTTTTATACATAAAATGTGAATATGTTGCCTGTTCTAAAAAGAAGTATTACTAGTGGCAGCACTTTATAAAATCAAAGCAGTTTACTATACTACAACTTTCAAAGTGCAAAGGGTCCTAAAAAAGGCACATAGAACACATTCCAGGGGTGCGTTCATACATTCTGCAGTCCCCACCCACGGCGCACATTATGCCAGGCACTGCTCTAACAGCCAATAGAGTGACAAGTCAGGCCCTTGTCTCTTAGAGCTAGGCGAGGTGAGAACTAGTAATAAACAAGGAAACACAGGAAGGCAATCATTTCAAATTGTGATGAATGCTATGAAGAAAATACATTGGCCAGGAAAAGGGAAGGATGCTCCAGAGAAGGGACATTTGAACTGAGACCTGAGCCCCAAGAAGGAACCAGCAGGGCATGCCAACTGAGGAAAGATTGTTCAAGTAGCAGGAACAAGTACAAAGGGCCTGGGGCAGGAGATAATTGGCTTTTTTTAATTTTTTTTTTTTTTTAATGTACAGGGTAGGGGCTGGGGAAGTAGCTCTGTGGCACAAGTGCCTGCCCGGCAAGTGTAAGGTAACGAGTTTGAACCCCGGTCCTGCCAAAAAAAAAAAAAAAAGCACAGGGTCTCACTACACAGCTTGGACTCATAATGATCCCTCTATTTTCAGCCTCCCTGGTTCTGGGATTACAGGGGTGCATCACCACACCATGTCTTGGTGGTCAGCTCAGTGTACCCAGGAGTAGGGCCAGCCTGGCATGTGGTGCTGGGGATCAAACCCTTGTCCCTGCACTTGCCTAAGCAGGCACTTAGTCTGCTGAGCTTTCTTGTTGGCGTTGTTAAGGGGCAGAGGGAAACCAGTGTGGCAGAGCCTGGGGAGAGAGGAGAAAGGTGATAGGAGACAGGTAAGGTGCTCTCGAGACCTTGGCTTCCAAGGTGAAGAGCAGTTTGGTGAAGAGTGGTAGTAGCACCCTCCAGGGGCAACCCAAGTAAAAGGCCAGCTAAGGCGGGAGAGATAGGGGAGGCTTCCCAGAGATGGCGGCATACGTGTTAAGTTAGGAAGGGTAGGTCATGTGTCTTTGAGAGCTGATTTTAGGAACTAGGAAAAATCAAATTCCAGAGGAAAAGTCATGTTTGGAGGGCACGAGGGCCATCTGTGTGCCTGCACTTCCTGTGGCTCTGCATTCCTGCTTGCTAACTGGGCCTCTGTCCCTCCCTGCAGCCTTGGGCCAGAGCACCAGCCTCACTGAGAAGGACCTGAAGGAGGCCAAGGCACGGAGCCAGCAGATCGCAGCCCAGCTGACTACCCCTCCTAGCTCCAGCTCTCGGGGTGTCCAACTCTTCAACCGGCGCCGACAGAGGGTGAACGAGTTCACCTGGGAGAGCCACGGGCAGAGGGGGCCGAAGCCCAGCCAGGAGCCCCTCAGCAGGGTGCTCCCTGCCAGCCCATCAGGCCATGCTCCAGGGCTCCACCTGAATTCACCTGCGCCATCCAAGCCAGGCCCTCCTAGACACGCCAACCCCCAGAGCCCCAGCCGAGGGGTCTCTGGCCACAGCATGGAGGGGTACTCAGAGGAGGCCAGCTTGTTGCAGCACCTGGAAGGGGCCAGTGAGGAGGAAGAGGTGCCTCTGGTGGTATATTTAAAAGAGAACGCAGCCCTGCTGACAGCCAATGGGTTCCACTTGTCCCAGAACCGGGAGGCCCAGGAGTCCCCACCAACCCCTCCTTCAGCTGAGGTCCACAGTTCAGCTTCAGATGTCAACCAAAACCTGTCCTCATCTGGCACCACGCTCACCACATCAGCTTCTAACAGTAACTGCAACCCTCCAGCCACAGATATCAATCAGAACCCCCCAATAACTGTCATCCCACAGAACCCAGCACTTTCTGGGGTCCAACAGAATTCACCCATAGCACAGCACACAACAAATGGCACCATATCAGAGTCCATACCCAGTGCCGTGTGTGCTGATGGGCCACCCCAGGCGCCAGCAGAGGAGGTAATGTCCAGCGTACTCCTAGTTGATAAGGTATCTACTCCATCTACCGCCACAGTCACCTTCTGCAGAGAAGCTACTCCCATCCCCAGCTCTGGGCCTCCAGGTCCAGATTTCATGTCCAGCTCCCTGCTCATTGACGTTCAGCCTAGCACCCTAGTGATGTCAGCAGAGCCTGAGATGTCTGCACGGGAACCTGCCATCTTGCCCACCAAGGTGTACAGTGAGGTCCACCTCACCCTGGTCAAGCCTCTGTCAGTGGTCAATAGGACGGCCAGGCCTTTTGGGATCCAGGCGGCAGGAGGCACAAGCCAGGTGGAGTGGAGTCCCATGATGGAGAGACGACACTTTGGGGAGAAAGCCCCAGCTCCTCAGGCTCCCACCATGGTAGACAGGAGTCCTCGGCCTCAGAGACATATCATGTCCCATAGCCCCATGGTGGAAAGGAGGCTGATCGGGCAGCGAAGCCCAGTTCTGGAGAGACAGCCCTTGGGGAACTTTGCCCCACCCCCTACCTATGCAGAGACCTTGTCCACAGCCCCCCTGGCTTCCCAGGTTCGGTCTCCACCTTCTTATTCTGCCCTGTACCCCAGCTCTGACACCAAGCCTTCTCATCTGAAGGGCCAGGCAGTTCCCACCAGCAAGACAGGCATTTTAGAGGAGTCCATGGCCCGCCGGGGCAGCCGTAAATCCATGTTTACCTTTGTGGAGAAGCCCAAGGTGACCCCGAACCCAGACCTGCTGGATCTGGTGCAGACGGCTGATGAGAAGCGGAGGCAGAGGGACCAGGGGGATGCGGGTGCTGAGGAGGAACCCTTTGCCCTGGGGGCTGAGGCCTCCAACTTCCAGCAAGAACCAGGTCCTCGGGACAGGGGAAGCCCCGCCGCAGCTGAAGATGCTGTCCCTGAATGGGCTTCCTGCCTCAAGTCGCCCCGCATCCAGGCCAAGCCAAAGCCCAAACCCAACCAGAACCTCTCTGAGGCCTCTGGGAAGGGAGCAGAGTTGTATGCCCGCCGTCAGTCAAGGATGGAGAAATATGTCATTGAGTCTGCAGGCCACACAGAGTTGGCCCGTTGCCCGTCTCCCACCATGTCCCTACCTTCATCCTGGAAATACTCCACCAGTGCCCCCGGGGCCTTGCGCGTGGCGTCCCTTAGCCCTGCGAGGACGCCGCCTGGCTCCCTCTACCACAGCTACCTGCCTGAGAATGGCGTCCTGCGCCCAGAACCCACCAAGCAGCCATCCTACCAGATGCGGCCATCACTCTTTGTCCTCTCACCCATCAAAGAGCCCAGCAAGGCCTCAGCCCGACAACCGAGAATGACATCATCCCGAGCAGCCTCAGCCCGAGGAGCCTCACCACGAGCTGCCTCCCCTGCCAAGCCGAGCTCCCTGGACCTGGTCCCCAGCATGCCCAAGGCTGGCCTCCCGCTGTCGCCTGCCCTGCCACGGCCCTCCCGCTCCTCGCCTGGCCTCTACACCTCACCTCGCCAAGATGGCCTCCAGCCCACTGCTGTGAGCCCCACCTACAGCAGTGATGTCTCCCCTGTGTCTCCTTCCCGGGCATGGTCTCCTCGAGCCAAGCAGGCCCCCAGGCCCTCCTTCTCTACCCGGAATGCCGGAATTGAGGCTCAGGTGTGGAAGCCTTCCTTCTGCTTCAAGTAACGATCTTCCCACGGGGTCCCACTGCCAGTCAAGGCCCCTTCTCTAAAGGTCAGAAAGAGCAGACCAGTCAGCAAGCAGCACAGGGCTTTTGGAGGAGCATGGGGCATTAATGGTTCAGGCACCACCACTGCCACCTGCTAGCTGTGTGAACCAGGGCGCATTTCCTCCACTTGAGCTGCAGCGGGCTTCTTCCCACCTCAAGGGGCCCAGGCACTGTTGGGGGGGGGGGGCAGAATGTCATGGGGTGAGAACTTGCCTGGTGCTCTAAAAGGCAGAGGGCAACCTTTGGCTTTGGTGAGAGGCAGGGATGCCTGCCTGCCTCTGAGGCCAGCGTCTTGCTGGGGGGAAGATAGGGTCAGGAGGTGGCTCTGATGGGACCTTTGGAGCAGGCAGAGCCAGCTGGTGCCTATGGAGTTCTTCAGCCAACGGTCTGCTTCCTCAGCTGCGTGGCATCTTCCCTGCTGTTGCTGGATTTTCGTCTCCACAAGCCTGTCTCTTCCCTCCTTGCCTCCTGGACATTGATTCTTTGCTGCTTCAGAGAACTTTACCTGACTCCACCTTTCCTCCTCTCCTGGATCCTTCTGTGGATTTGGACTCAGCCCACTGCTGTCTGATGCTTTTCTTCCTGCCCTTCCTCCACACCCTGTTTAGGACTCTGCTGTACCTAAGTGACTCCTGGGCCCTGCTGACCCCAGTCCTGCTTCTACCTAGCTTGCCCTCACAGTTTGGGGGTGGGGGCATCCCAGGGATTATGAGAGGAGATCCCTGAAGAGGGCTGTGGAATGTAGGGGTGATGCTAGGAAGTATCCCTGAGATGTTCTGGCATTAATCTCAGCCAAGAGCTCCCTGGCTAAAGGAAGCTACCTCAGTGCTGTGCAGTGACACCCCAAGGAGAGGCAAGGAGGGAGTCTGTGCCCTCTTTCCTTGTACCTTCCATTTGCTGGGTGAGGCTTGGCTGCCTTCCCTCTCTGGGCCTTTTCTCTCATTTATACAAAAGGCCCTTCTAGCTGGGACGATCTGTGAGGCTTGAGAAGGTAGGCTAGTACTTTAGGAGAAAGGTTTTGTAAGTGAAGAGAGTTCCCTGGGAAGAACAGAAACAAAATGTGCTGTTACAAAGGACAGTTAGCTGTGGCCTGGTGGGTGTGGTTGGAATGAGCTGCTGCAGGAGGCCGGAAGCATGCGCTCAGGATTTCTCAGAGAGAGTGATGAGCATCAGGGCAGGTGCACAGCAGCTCAGAGGGAAAGGATGTGGAAGACCCCATGTCTAAGTCAAGGACTTGGACCTGGATTCAGATAGGCTGGCTGCATGCTTACACTGGGGTCTTAGTTTTTCCATTCACACAGAAAGAACATTAGTCAGGTAGCCTGAGATCCTCAGCTGCTGATCTGAGGTGATGCAGCCCCTCACTCAGAACAGGGCTTCGTGACGGTGTTGAGTGAATACAGGTGAAAGAGGCAAGATGCTGATGGAGGCATCCCAGGCTGGGGGCTGAGGCGACCCACTTCCTCCTTCCCAGCCCTATTTCTGGGCTCCCAGAGGAATGAAGGGTGGTGGAGGCGGTGCTCATGCTGGGCTGAGCCTGCAGCTTTCCTGAGCTCTGGGCTCATCACCATGGGAACAGGGGTGCTTGCTCAGTGAGCTCATTCCACACATCAGAAAGAGGGGTGGGGGAGCATCTGTGAGGGAGCTCAGTACCTCATGCCAGGTCCTTCCCAGAGCAGTCAAGGCCCTGCTGGTGGCAGGCTCCCTTGAGCCCCACGAGGGGGCCAGCAGTGGGGAAAAGCCCACTTCCCTCATGCAGCTCCTGTCACCAGGCTGACCTCTTCCCCCAACTTTGTTTTTTGTCCTGTTCTCAATACACTCTGCCTCAAATCTGTCTTGCTTCTTTCTTCTGCACTGCTGCTACCTGCCACTGTCAGGGCTCCCTCCCTGCTCCCTGGTCTGGCTTGGGACATGGAGAGGGTTTGCTCAGCTATTGCGTGTGAAAGTGCAGCTGTGTGCTCCTGTGCTGCCTGCACCGTTGTGTGTCTGGATCTGAGGGGCAGGATACTGGCAGGGCATTGGAGGTTGGGGCTTCCTCCTCAGCTAGCCCTTATGGCATCTGAGCCCTGTGCAAGTCATCTCCTGTCTTCCCCTTCCCCAAGAAGCTGGCCAAAAGAACTATGGAACACAAGAAAACACACTGCCTCTCAGAGCCCAGGTTTCTTTTGGTTCTTTAGAAGCAGAGCTGAAATGCCTCTAGCCAGATCAGCACTATCCAGTTTCCTCCACTTTCCCATCTCCCCACTACCAAAATCTGTTTCCCACATTCATCACTATCACCACCTGACTCCCAAGGCACAGTGTCCGCACCAGTTAGAGAGGAAGCAACTGCCAGATCAGTGCCTGGTTCCTGCACAACCTCACACGACTCCTTTCTGTCTTGTGCCTCAATTTTCCCTTCTGTAATGACAGCGTTGCCGAAGGTGTTCTGAGAGCTGCATGGATTGTTAGTCCTTGCTGCCTCTGTTCTGCTTGTACCTTCACCCTACACGAGTGTCTCCTGTGTGCCTTAGACAGGACTGATGGGGTGCTGCTTTCTGAATTTTCACCTACTACATTCCCTAGTAGTCCAGTACATACATGCATTGAGTCCTTGGGCAGAAGTGAACAGTTCTGACATCCTGAAGCCTCTTTGTATCAGGCACTGCCCCCCATGCACTCAGTTCCTGGACTTGGCAGTCAGTATGAGGTCTGTCTCTGGCCCGCCTCCAGATGGCCAGGAGCTGCTCACCACTGTCCTCAACATTCCAACCCGTGTCTGAACCATGCCAGACTATATTCTTTTTTTTTTTTTTTTTTTTTTTTTTTTTTTTTTTGTCTTTTTGAGATAAAGTCTCATTATGCAGTTCAGGCTGGACTTGAGCTCACTTTTGTAGCCCAGCCTGGTCTTGAACTCACACTGATCCTCCTGCCTCACCCTCCCAAGTGCTGGGATTACAAGTGTGCACCACCACACTCGGCCAGGCTGTATTCTTGGTTGAATTCTCTTACTTCTTCTATGGTTAGACCCAGTAATCCTCTTGCAGCCATGATGGGCAGAAACAACATGTCAGAGATTTTTTAGGCAAGTATTGTAGCTCCCCCTGCCCTCGCCTCCTCCTTTCACTGATGAGCACTGGCTTCTCTGCCTTGGGTCAGTCCCCTCCTGTTCCTGTCCATGCCTGCCTTCTGAAAGTACTTTTGCCCAGTTTTGGGACATGCCTGAGTATCCCCTGACTTGGCAGTTAGCCCTGAAATTCTTTTTTCAGTATCTAGCCCTCCTGTCTCAACATGGGGCAGAGACCTCCTTCTCAATCTCCTCTTAGTAAGCCCCAGGGTCAGTCACCCACGGGACCAGCTTGCAAGCTTCCTGGGGTGTAACACTTAGGGTCTCCGACTCATATGCACAGCTCTGATCCTGGAAGACAAAGAGAGGTCTTATTCTGAGTCTTAACTTTCCCACTTGATGACTAAATGCTTATATGTCCCCTGGAAGTCACTGCAGCATTGACATCCATGACATCCCATGACAAATTTCCTGTTGACGTAGTTGCTTAACATTCCTCTTTAGGTTAAAGGGCCTGATTCTGAGTCGGGGCTCATCTAGTAGCTGCAGGATTCTGACTGGAGAATCTATACCGTCTTCCTTTTGATTGGGATGAACTAGATTCTCATCTGGTTGAAAAGAATGACTGGTTGTCTAAGGCTGACTGCTGATTGGATGAAAGAATGGATCTTGTTGATAGTTGTAGATTGTGATTGAGTAGAGGGCCTGAAGGGAGGGGCCAGCTCAGGGCTCTAGTGGATGAATGAATGCTGGTAAACTTGGGTAGGATTTGGAGCACAAGTAGACTGGTTGGAATTTGACTGAGTCAGTATTGGGATGGTTCAGAAGGTACAGACTAAGCATGGATTCCCAAGTCTTGCACTTTCAAACGAGTTAAAACTGGTTCAGTCTTTGATCAACAGATAATGACACACACATTCTCTCATGCAGCAGAATTTGCTGAGTTATTTACACCTCTGAGCTTCATTTTCTTTTTTGTAAAAATATTTATTGTTTATTTATTTTATTTGATACAAGGTCTTGTTACAAGGGCCAGCATGGCATGTGATACTGAGGATTGAACTCTAGTCCTTGCACTTTCCAGGGAGGCACTTAGACTGCTGAGCTATCTCCCCAGCCCCTGAGCTTCATTTTCTTTTCCTTCCTTCCTTCCTTCCTTCCTTCCTTCCTTCCTTCCTTCTTTCCTTCCTTCCTCCAGTACCAGAGATTGAACTCAGGACCCTGTGCTTGCCAAGCAAGCACTTATTCTACTGAGCTAACTCCCTGGCCCCTGAGCTTTGTTTTCATCAACAACAAAATGAGTGGGACAGTGGCAACTGCCTCACCTTTCTGCTGTGAGGAGTCAGTAAGAGATAAAGGGTAGGAGCAGACCTTGAGATCAGGAAGTCTTCAAATAGGTAAGAAACAAGTAAACAAGTATGAAGGCCAGGAAGATAGTTCAGTGGCATAAGCGCCTACCTGCAAGCACAAGGTCCTGAGTTTGATCCCTCTGTATGGCAAAAAAATAAAAATAAAAATAAATAAATAAATAAATATGAAGAAGAAGAAACAGATATGACAGTTCCTAGCAGGGCAGGACTTCACAATCTGGAAGAGTGAGCTGACTGGGGAAGAATGACCCAACCTAACCTCTGTCTTTCTCATTAGGAACTTCTACCCTCTCAGGAAGCCATGGAAAAATGAGAAGAGGACCATGACAACATGGGGTTTGGGGCTGAAAGGGTCTTTCACTAAAACCAACTTTAATAACAGTAGTTTAAAGTTCTTAAATTCGGGCTGGCCAGATAGCTCAGCAGACTAAAGTGCCTGCTTAGGCAGGCTCAGAGACCAGGGTTCTATCCCCAGCATGCCTTTCAGGCTCCACCCCAGGGGTGCAATGAGATGGTCCTGAGACTAAGTGTGGTGGTATACACCTGTAACCTTAGCGTTTGTGAGGCTGAAAACAGGAGGATCACTATGAGTCTGACTTGTGTAGTGAGACCCTGTAGACCCTGTACTAAATACATACATACAAAAAAAAAAAAAAATCCTTAAATTCAAGATTTTGGAAGACAATACATCACTACAGTTTAAATATCTAAACACAGAAATATCTTTAAAAGCCTGACCCCATCTCCTGTGGCTGTGTACCCTGTCCCTCTCTGCCCCATTTCCTGAGAGGCAACCACTTTGGTTAATTTCATGTGTATCCTTCCAATAACTTTTAATATAATGCAATTTTTCTCCACAGAATATGCAAACACATTTCGTGTTCTTTCATTTGCGTTAATCTCTATTTCCTTCTATCCTATAGTGCACCCATTTTGCAGAGGGGAAACTAAAGCCCAGAGAGAGGAAGCAACTTGCTCAGTTCACCCAGAAAGTAGTCTGTCTTCATAGTGAGCATTCTCAATTTCTGGACATCTATTTCCCTGTTCAAGACAAGAACTGACACCGAGTAGCGTGAACTCTTTAAAACAGTTTGGGCTGAGAATTGGGTCACCTGCATCTAAAGGCAGGAATCTACCTAACTTCGGTCTGTCCCTTCCAAACCTTGCTTCAAGCCAGGGACTGAGGCTCACGCCTGCAATCTCATGGAAGCTCTGAGGCAGGAGAATTACTGGCCATTAGAGGCCAGAACGAACAAAACCAAACCCAAAAGCCCTGTTTTCAGAGGACTGCAGCACTAACGCCCGGCCCCACCTCTGCTCTCTCCCCAGGACTGCCCAGAGAGCCTACCCATCTCCCCGCCCTGGACGCCCGCCGTATCCCGGCCCCCCAGTAGCCTGGACGGCTGGGTGAGCCCGGGGCTGTGGGAGCCGGGGCGCAGGAGCAACACGAGCAGTCCCCCAGCGCTGCCGCCGCCTCCCATGTCCCCTTCGTGGAGCGAGCGCTCCGTATCACCGCTGCGACCCGAGATCGAGATGCGTGCCCCCAGCCGCCAGCTGCAGGCGCTTCTGGCGCGGAACATCATCAATGCGGCCCGGCGCAAGAGCGCCTCCCCGCGGCCGGTGGGCGCCGAGAATCTGCGGCCCTTCTCTCCACCCAGGGTGCCTCCGCCGCCGCCGCCGCCGCCGCGCATGCGCTCGCCGCAGCCCGTGCGCCCCAGTCCCGTCTCCCGTGCGACCCGCGTGGCGGGGTCAGGTCCCGTTGTGAGCCGCCCCTCGCTGCCCATGGGGTCTGTATCTTGCACCACACCCTGCAGCCAACTGCCTGAGCCGCCTAGGCCTCTCCCCTACCGCCGCTCGCCCACGGACTCCGACGTGTCCCTGGACTCCGAAGACTCCGGGCTCAAGTCCCCTGGCATCCTCGGCTACAACATTTGCCCCCGCGGGTGGAGCGGCAGCCTGCGGCTTAAGCGCGGTAGCCTCCCCAGAGAGGCCTCGTGCACCACCTAAACCGGGGTCACAGCCCCACTAGGATGGCAAGCCGGACGGTGATGCCTCGGGCTTGGGGGACCCAGCACCACCACCCTTTAGATAGCCCCGGACATACGTGGCCAAAGGAGAGCTCTGGGCTTGCCGGGAGAGTAGGACCCCAGGCGTGGATTCTAACCCCTGCGCTAATCCCGCTGTGAAACTGTGGCAGGACTCTGCCTGCGTGGGACCCGCAGCTTTCACATCTCTGTAATGCAGCCCTGGGCTAGGCAGTCCGCAAACATCTGTATTTCTCATTTCATCAGCACACACACTCATGCCTTAAAGGTGACAGTCGTGCAAACGGACCCTTGGGTGTGCTGCAGTCCAGGTTCCACACCCTTCCTCCCTTGCTCTGCTCTGGGGAGTCAGGACATAGGCTGCGTGGGGTGTCCAGGCCCTGGCTTGACTATCCTGCTCCCTGGCACTAAGTCCTAGGCAACAGCAGCTGTTTCCCGTTCCTTCTCAGAGAAGATCTATTTTTACCCAGTGACCTTTAAAGAGATCCCCCAGGCCAGTTCAAGGTGCCTTGCTTGCCCCTGTGGAGAAAAGGAGTAGGACTGTTCTCCCCAGGCTCTGTCACGCTACTTTCTCCACCTCAGCTCAGTCCGTCCAAGGAAGAGCTCTCTGTAAGGCAATGATTTTCCCCAGGCTTAGGTTCAGGCCTCCAGCACTTTTCTCTTCTGGGCCCATTTATGGTGGGTTCTGGGTTCAAAGCCAAGGGAAGGAAGGAGGGATACCAAACTATCTGTGACCTTGCCTGCTTGGCCTCAGTTAGGGCCTGCCTATTGGGAGAGAGAGAGGCAAAACATTCCTTGTTAGGAGCAGTGGGCCAGGATGCATAGTGAAGTCTAGCAGGGGTGATGTTGGCTCAGACGGTCACTGAGGGCTGTTCCCATGCTGAAACGTGCTCAGTGGTATTAAGAAGTGGGGAGGAGAGATGGGGGGTCTGCTGGGCTTCAATTTAAGGGCAGATGGCCTTGGTAGGATGGAAAGGGGTGAGGCCAGAATCTGCCTGTGTTTCTGGTCACCTGACTAGTGCCCCTCTTTTTAGTTCAGTCCCCAACCCAGAGTCCATGTCACACTCAGAAGAGTAGACATCATCTCATCCAACTCTTTCCCATTACGTGCTAGTGCTGGGAGACCTTGGGAAGTCTGGCTGCAGGCCCTGTCAGGCTCCTTCCATCTTAGTGGCTATTTCCAATCCCCAGGAGGGACCTGTGGAGGAATGTGGCTGGAGTTCTGTTAACTCCTGGAGTTGGCTAGTGGTGTCCCCTAGAGGTTCAGAATAGCAGATTCAGCATACTTTAAAGAGGTGAGTGGTGGGTGGCTGGAATTGGCTGTAGACCAAATGTGTGTGGGTGAAAGAATATCAGGATGTTGCTAAGGGTGAGCGACAGTGTGATTTTGGGATAGGGGTAGACTTCCACAACCGTCAGGGTGACGGTCAGGTCTAAACCTGGAGCCTCCTGACTAAGACTAGGGAAAGCTTGGGTCAGGATGGAAGAGCATCAGGCTTAGGTGGGGCACGTTGGTATAAAGGAACAATCCTAGAGGGTTCCCGTGGCCTAAGAATTGGGAACACAGGCCTTGTTGTGGGGAAGATGAGAAGGTGCTTTGCTTAATTCATAAGGAACAACTACATTTGCCGAGGCCCTCGCCTGCTGAAGAGTCTCTTGCAGCATGGAAGCTGTGTTAAAGTGCCTCAGAGAAGAGACAGTAACATAGAGAAGCCATATCTTCCCGCATGTCCCTGAAGAGCCAGCGGGCGGCTCTTGGGAAGCCATGGCTCTATTTGGAGCTGACTCCGGGGAACTGCGGTGTCTTCTGCCTTCTTATCTAGCACACTAGAGCTTACCTGTGTAGCCTCTGTCTCTTGTAGAGTTCAGCTCAATAAATGCTTCCTGAAAGCATCTGCCTCCGGTGTCATTTTAGGCTTGTCTTGAGCCCCTCCCTTTTCCCCAAGCAGGGAACTGTCCACAAGATGTTGGGTAGATGGGAGTATCTGAGACACATGGCCCAGAGCTTGGGGATAAGAGCTGTGAGGAAAGATGAAGAACAATGAAAAACTTGGGACCATAGAACTAGTCCCTGGGTTGAAGTCCTAACTAACTAGGGGGCCTTGGGTGAGCCCACTTCTTTGTGTCTCATCTTCTCTATCTGTATAATGGGAGAGTTGGATTAGGTAAGGTGCCAGGGTAGTATGGTCTAGGCCCTGACTACAGGACTCTGTCACTATTCAGGGTCCATTGGGTTGGGGTCCAATCTCCTGGGGCTTCTTCCTCATAACAGCAGCTCAGGATTCTTGGCAGAATGAGGAGCCTCTATGAGAGGTCATATCTGAACCCCAGCAGCCCTAGTGAGGCCAGATGCAGACACTGGGAGTTCCCCTTTCCTGATAGGACATCCTTTCCCTCAGAAGGAGACTGTGATCTCATTCCAGGAGAGAACATATGTGGCCTGGGGATCTGCCTTTCCTCTGCAGAAATGTGGACCCATCAGATACTGGGCAAAGGAACCCAACAGGCAGATACGTGGGCTCAGGGTGGACTACAGCAGAGGCCAGGCTTCAGCTGTCTAAATGCACTCTGAGACTGTTAGCAGGGACACACGGACATAGTGCTCCTCATGCTCGACCCAGGGCACCATTGCTGTGCCTAGGAAGGGCTATGTCCCTCTGATAGATCATGCCTTTGGCTCAAGCCTCTTTTGAGCATAGAACTCCTATGCCTAGTGGTCACTGCACCCTAATGACAGACACCCCATGCCAAGTGCATCCTGAGCAGGGTGTATGTGACGGTGCACGCCTGTGATCTCAGCCAGAAGGAGGTTGCCATGAGCTTGAGATCAGCTTGAGCTACGTAGTGAGTTCAAGACCAGCCGGAACTACAGAACTATACATTGAGACCTTACCTCAAAAATAAATCAATAAACCATTAAACAAAACTGAGTTCATCCCAAACAGCTCAGCATCAGTCTCTGCATGAACCTGCTCCTCCCTACTGCCCACCTCAGACTCCCAAACCAGGCACAGGAGTCACTGGCCTGGACCTTTCCTTATCTCCCACTTCCAGTCCATCATTCGGGCATGGAGATGGTCCAGGTACCCTTGACGTCCTTTCTTCCTCTTCACCAGCCTACTCCATCCCTCTCAGCCCAGCCTCTCACAACTTTCACCTGCCTGTAACTCCAGCCTTCAGCCTCCATTGCTGCCTGGTCCAACTGGTTAGCAGCCAGAAGCGTGGTCCAGTCTGACCACTCTGCTCCACCTGTCCAATCTCTTCAGTATCTCTTTAGAAACCATTTTCCGTGGCCAGCGAGATGGTTCAGTGGTCTAAAGCGCCTGCTTAGGAAAGCTCAGGCAACTGTAGGGACTGCAGTTCGATCCCCGGCACCACATGCTGTGCCAGCCCCACTGCCAGGGCAGGCTGGGTTCATCCCAAGTATACATCCCAGTATATTTTACTTATAAAATAAGTAAATAAAGAAACAAACAAGCAAACAAATAAAAAAAAAATTTTTTTTTAAAAAGAAACTATTTTCCCTCTGAAAAGCCTGCTGGGATCTGGCCCGTTCCACCTGTCTGGCCTCAGCTTTCAGTGCTGCCCTCAGCCCTTCCTCTACTGCCAACCTTTCACCATCTTTACATGTGTGCTGAATTCTCTGCCCATGATGCCCTTGTCCCCTATCTGCACAGTGAACTCTCAATCATCCTTCAAGGCCCAGTTCCAATGTGTCTCCTCTAGGAAGCCTGCCAGACTTCCAGGCTGGGTTGGTGAACTGGCTCGCCCAGCCTCTCCTGTGAGCCTTTCCCGTAAGACTTGTTTACTGGTCTGAATCTGAGCTGACTAAGCTCCTTGAGGACAGAGCCCTGCCTTATTTATTTTCAGTCCATAGAGAGTGGCTTAGAGAATATAAGAAGGAAGGAAGGTAGAAGAGAGGGAAGAAGGGATAGTGGGAAGAAAGAGGAAAGGGAAGAAAGGATAGGTCAAACAAAGATATTAGAGGGCAATCCATCCATCCTTCCATCCATCCATCATTTATACCACAAATACCAATAGAGTTCCTATCATGCACTATTCTAGGCACCAACTGTGCATCAGTTAATTGGCTGAAGTGACCAGCAGCAGGCAGCACTTCCAGGTGAGTCTGATGTGTGCAGATGTGTGTCTGTCCATGGATGCAAACCTTTCTGTCTTCAAGGGCCTGCTGCCGGGCACCTGTCTTCCCCAGGGGCTGTTGCTTTTAGTATTTGGCCCCGGCTCCTGTTGCAGCCTGAAATAAGGCTGTGACCCAGGACAAGGCAAGAATGATTCTTGTCAGCTGAAGCCAGAGCTGGCAGGGCACCACCCACTCACTGACTGCTGACTGCTGTCTGTGACAGACAGTGACCACATGACTCAGCTTCCCGACAGACGTGTTAATCTTGGGGGTCCAACAGTCCTGCCTACCCACAGTGGTCTTGTCTTCTCAGGTACCAAAATCCGAGGGGTGCTGGGGCTGTTACGGGGAGTGGGTGGAGGGGGTAGGAAGCTCTTAGAGCACTTTTGCACCAGTAGAGACAGGGCCCTGCAGAGGATTTAGGGGAATTTAGGGTCTTGTGGAACGTGGGATCCATAGCTCCCGGGCTGGGAGGAGAGGTCTCTGGTTCTAGGCTGTACTCCATGAAATAGCAGACAAGGTGGCTGCAATTAAAGGTGACAGGTGCAGGCTCTGTTCAGGGCATCAGGGTCGTAAGCACTGGAAGGAAGCAGCCTCCCGCCTGCTGATTAAAGACCTTTCCCAGAGCTGGTGGATTCTGTAAGGGGAGCATTTATCCAGCCACAGCTCTGTGGCCTACAAGTGTCTAAATTGTCACTGATGGGCATTCTAGGTCACCTCATGTCTCTCTCTCCAAAGTATGCGGACACACCCAGGCCTACATACTGTTTTAGGAGTTCATGGATGCTCTATTGCCCAGGTGGATCTCTGTGACTTAGCCCAACCCTCTTAAATTATGAGGGGGGAAAACTGAGGCACAGAGCTGGAGAACCATTGTTCACAATTTTGGAGGAAGTCAGCGCACTGACTCAGATTGCCCAGCTCACTGCCCACTGACCTGGGGCCCCATGCAGGTATGGGAGACACAAGCAGAGGCAATATGTCCTGGGGGAAGGGGCACTGAAAAATCTGGTAGGCTGTAGGGGCCCCAGGAGCTCTTCCTCCTCTGTTGGAGACAGGTAAAGACACTGGCTTTGGGGCCTACAGGGACTCTCTGGAGCACTGGGGGCTCACCTGACTTGGAAATCTCCAAGATTCCTGGAAAGGGCCATGAAATAAAAGTGGGAGGTAGAGGATGAGGGAGAGAAGGAGTAGAGCTCACCATGGAAATGAGTGGGGATGGAGAGATGGTTCTCAGCTTGTTGGGCCAGTCTCTGAGGAGAAGGCTCTTCAGAGCAACTTGGACCTGACTCATGTGTCCTCCCGTGCCTCTGCCACCCTCTTCTTTAAAAAGGGATCCCAAGCAGACCCTTCCCAGCTCACACAGCCTTTGCTTGTGACCTGGGGGTGGGCCAAGGTTGTTCACACTGGGGCTGGGTGAGTCAGAGGCAGGAAGAAAGTTCTGGGGAGGAGGGGAGGTGACCTAGCTCATGTGTGGATGCTTCTCCTCCACAGGATGATACCCAAGGAATAACAGGATCCAGCAATGACTGCCATGGGGGACATCATGGGACCAGGTAAGGTGGGCCTAACCCTGTGCTTCCTCTCTTCATCTCAGACTGTACCCATCCAGGCCAGCTGGGCGTGAGTTCCAGATTGACTAGAGGGTATGCCCTTGGAATCTGCCACCTGGACTGCATCCTTCCTGAGGTTCTGGAGGAGCCTCACCTTTGGTGTACAGACTGGGGGCTGAGGTTGAGTGATCCAGATTGTGCTCCAGCACAAGGTGACCCTGATTCTGGCCTCTACTTCAGTTTGTGTTGGGGGGCAAAAGGGGTCCTGGCCCAACTGCACTAGAAGCTCCCTGTAAACTTGGCCTTGCTTGATGTGAGGCCCGAGGACAGCCCAGGGCACCCAGGCCTACAGGGATGGGGTAAGGAGCAGCGCCGCTGCCCAATAAGACTCACAGCATTTTATTTAAGAGCAAAGTTCATCTCGTGACAAAATTATCTGAAATTTATGTTGATCAACTTTATAAGATAATAATAAGAAATCCTGATGTAATTTTGGAGTTCTCTTACTTGGACTACTTTAGGGCATTTCAAATCATTTAAAAATCAACTGTATTACGCTTTCAAGCTTTATGATAAAACAAGGTGGCTCCATACTGTAAATTTAAAATGTGTGTGCATGGTGCGCACCCCAGGGACTCTGATTCAGTGGGATGGAGATGAGGCCTGAGCCTAGCCTTTGGGTGACCTGAGCACTCACGTAAGTACCAGCAGAGAGGTGGTCTGTGATCTGTCGGTCACTCTATGTGACCTTGCATGAGTGTCGTCCTCTCATCCTATTTCGTACATTCTTGCTGCTGTTTAGTGTGTCACATTCCTTTTTCTCTCCATGATTTTCTGTGCTGAAAATGCAAACTTTAGGAAGTGGCAATGCCCTAACTAGAAGAGAACTGTCTGGGTAATTAGCTATAGACCTCTCTAACGTTACTTATGCCATACTTCAAATAAATAGCTTGCCGATTATTGCTAAGGTACTAAGTAAAGGCAATTTTGCAATGGAGAAAATAGGAAAGATAGATCTTACAGTCTCACCACTTAAAAATAACTATTTTAAATGGTAATAGTAAGCACTTATTCTTCTTACATGGTTACTACGTGTCAGATATTGTTAGGAGCTAGTTTGCCATATGTCAT
Organism: Capromys pilorides; assembly: GCA_004027915.1. NCBI lineage: Eukaryota > Metazoa > Chordata > Mammalia > Rodentia > Capromyidae > Capromys > Capromys pilorides. The sequence continues at coordinate 21,905 of PVKN010000167.1, read as the reverse complement.
TTGAGCCTCACCACAACTCCGTAAGTTATGTAGTATCCTCTTCCAGCCCATGACAAAATCAAGGCTCAGGGGAGCTAGGCTGTCAGGGATGTGAGTGCAGCTGGATTTTGACTTTAGGTCTCTGTCTCCAGAGCTGCTTCTCCTGTATGGTTATGTAAATAATTAATTAATTTAAAAATATTCAGACAAAATACAAATGAATTACTTCGAAAAAGTTCCCATAATGGAACCATATGGAGTAACCACTGTGAAAATTTTTGTATTAAATTCTTCTGTTCGTATATCACTTATTTATCTAAACACATATACATGTGGGCTAAATACAGCATGCTGTGCTGCTCAGCTTGCCTGATGTGCACTTAGTGGCACCTGCCAGGCTGTGGCTCCCTGCCTCCCTCCCTGCTGCCCCCCAGGGTGCCACTGTTTGAACAAGTCATTTGCCTGGGACCAAGCCTTGCTGACTGTCATGAAGGCTTGTCTCAGTGGGACCCCCAAGGACCTGAGGAGTCTTGTTCCAGTGACTGGTTGAGGGGGTTCTCATGGGAGAAGGAAGTGGGTGAGCCAGGAAAGGGCCAGAGAAATAGCTAAGCAAGGATGAGGCTTCACCATAGCCCAGGTTCAGTGTGATGCTTTGGGGAGCCTTGGAACATGAACTAATGGGGTGGCAGCGGCTCTGTCCTATAGAGCAATTCTCTGTAGACCTTGTGAACTAATGAAGAGCATTTGAGCAGCCTCCCCTCAAGATCAGTCCCCTAGTTTTCACAATTTCAAACTCCAGTACAATAAACATCCTTACATATGTTTATTCAACTCCTTCCCTAAGAATGATTCCTAGAAATAGAATTAAGGATTTTATCTTTCAAAAAAAATCTAATGAGCTCAGTTCATCTGCATAGTAATTAACATACCCAGCTCCCTTCCTTCCTGTGTGCCACAAATAGTCACTGCTAATATTTGGCATGTGTCTTTGCCAAACCTTTAAAACCATGCATGTATACTCATTTCTAATTTATAAACAGAATCTTAGAATACATATTCTTCTGAAACTTGCCTTCCTCCTCCACTATAGTAGATGCCTATATGCTCTTAGCATTTGCAAAATACTCTCTCTATACCCTTTGAAAGAATGGCATAAATAAGTCCAGCTCCTCTTCTTAGTGACTGCTTAGGACTCCACAGGATGCAGTGAAACAGCACTGTGTAGTCCTCAGCATGGCTGGCCACTGTGCTCACCTCCCAGGCCCAGGCTCTCTGGGGCTGCTCTTAGTTGACTTTGGCGTTCTCACTCCTCTCTTCATACTTCTATGACCTCCTTCCACATCTTCATCAAATGCTGCCTGCCACATCGATCTGCCACACTGCTCAGCCCTCATCTGCCCATATTTTATGTTGCTCTCCTTCCTACAAGGGTGGATGGGCATTTCTCCCACCAGTGTGGGCTCACCCTTCTAGCTAGGCATGAGACACCCTGCCTGCTGCCTTAGGCTCAAGGGTTCTTTCTTTAATGTGTTCCCATGGCCAACACCTGTGCCTTTGCCTCCTCTTCACAAGCAGCCCCCTTCACCTCACAGCTCCTATAGCTGCTGCAGTCCTGGAGGGCACAGCTCCTTCAAGTAGCCATCTGTATTGTTCTTCTCATCCTCTTTTTAACATTTTCTCATGCCTGTATCCAAGAACACACAAAAGCGGGGTGTAGCAAGTTCTCGTCTTTATCCCTAGACCCAGGAGCCAAAGCCAAAGGACATGCTGTTTTTTTCCCCAAGCTCCTCAGCATGAACATGCATCAAAGTAAGAAGGGACATTTCCTTATATGCTACAGAAATAGGTACACACTGAATGAAATTAGCAGCAATGATTTAATAATACCTAATACCTAATACCTAGCCAGCCTCATATTCAATGTTGTCCAATTTTCCAGTTTGTTTTAATTAGGACCCAGATAAGAGCCACAGTTGTTATTTGGTTGCTATGTCTTTTAAATCTCTTTTAATCTGAAACAACCACTCTGCCCTTTATTTCCATGTCATTTATATTGGAAGAAACCAGGCCAGTTGCCGGTAGAGTGCCCTGCACCGTGAATGGCTCACTGCCCCTCGTTGGCATGATTAAACTTGTTCCATATCCATTTACTCTGAAACCCTCTCCAATAGGCAAATTCTCCACAGAGACTGTTAATGAAGATTATCTATGGCCATGTTACCAAATAAAACAGTCACTGTTCAGCCCTCATCTGACTTGACACATCAGCAGCATTTGATTCCACTGTCACTCTTTCAGCCCTGAAATCCCATCATTCAGTGTCCAGAACACCACCTCTTTAGATTTCCTCCCACCTCACTGCCCAGCCTCTCAGGCTGGCTTCTGTCCTCAGTCTAAATGTGAGAGGGCCTAGAACTGCATTCATCCTGATCTTATCCAGCCTCCCAGATTAAAAGACCATTTATGTATAAGAGCTGGCAATCAACTGCGAGTACTTCAATGAATTAATTAAAAATTTTTTTTGCTATACTGGGGATTGAATCCAGAGACTTGCACATGCCAAGCCAGCAGCACTCTACCAGTGGGCTTTGCTCCTGGACTTGCATCTAATTTTAGATACGGGCAACATGGCCCTGCTGCCATAAAGAACCCTCTCCTGTCAAGGCCCTCATTATCCTGTCACTCCAGCCCTCTAAAAAGTTTCCCTGATAGTCAAACTTAAAGTATGCATTTTTCCTACCTCGGAAAGCACAAAAGTAGGGGATGGATCCCAAACTACTGAGGACAGGCAGATGCCCTGCAAATCCTCCACATCAGTGGTCCCCACTACTGCCAGAGCTGCCCTCCTATCACATCAACCATTGTGTTGGTTTGCTAGGAGTGCATCCTAAACTGTGTACTGTGAGTCAGGCACAGGAAGGACCTAAGAGGAGGACTCCTCATGAGAATCTAATCCCAATTTTTCCACCACTTCCACCTTTACCTGGGTCTTCCATGAGGTCAGTCACTAGTGCCAGAAAGTGCCTCTCAGTTTCTCTCATATCTCACACCTGTGGCCAACTTTTAAGAAAAATATTCAAAATCTGATCATTTCTCACTACCTTCCTAATGGGCCAAGAGCTAGGGAGACTACTGCTGGAATAAGTAAAAATGGCCCAAGAACTTCTGAAACAGCAGCACTCAACCTCATCAAACATCAATCATGGGGCAATAACTCTGAGGCACCATCTCTGCCTATCGGGTGGGCAAAGATCCAAAAGAACGATGATTTCCAGTGTCAGCAAGCCTAGGGAGACACAGGCGTCCTCACACACAGCCTGCTGTGCTCTCCCATGGTTTTAGAGGATGAGGCCAGGCATGCCTGGGGTTAAGTAGTCAGAGCTCCTTGGCCTCTTGCGCAGAACCGTCTCTGGACCTGGGAAAGAAGATAAGCGTGCCCCAGGACCTGATGATAGAAGAGCTGTCACTGCGCAACAATCGGGGATCTCTCCTCTTCCAGAAGAGGCAGCGCCGAGTGCAGAGATTCACATTTGAGCTTGCAGCCAGCCAGCAGGTGGTAAGCCTTCACTGCTCACAGGGAAACTGAGGCCCATAGGGAGCCAGTGCTCAGCTTAAAGCCAAACAGTAAGGCCAAGGGCCTCTGGCCTCTGGAGGCCTCAGCTCCAACAGGGAGGCGGATGTTTCCATCACTGAGCCCCTACTGTGCAGTGCCATCCAGGAAAAATGTTCTGTTTAACCATCCTTTCCCACATGCAAAACAGAAAGCGGATTGGGCGGGACCCATGGAATGAATGACTCACTCTAGTGCCTACAAAAAATGGGAGAGAAGAGTCCTAGACCCTGGGTCAACTCAGCGGCAGGCAGGATTTATTGAGATTCAGTTTGATGCTAGATGGAAACTGCAGGAGACCTTAAGAGGTCCTAGGACAATGTGCTGGATTTGAAAAAGACAACAGGCATTCGGTTTCTGAGCTAGAGATGACAAAGAGGAGTGAAGGGATCATAATAAGGATGGCAGATATTAACTTTGCTCTGCGCCCGAGAGACAGTGTTAGCTGCGCTCCTTCACGTATCCTTACAGAGAACACCAAGGTGAGTGCCATTTCCTGCCCGACACAGAATAAAACTGAGGCTCGGGAAGTATCTATATGACAATAGATATTTATTGCGTGGTCCTCCGCCCTGGCAAGACCCAGCGCTGTAAACAATTAACACATCCCTCCAGCCTGGAAGTGGGCCCTGGGGTCCCCCATCTTCTTCCCCTTCGTTCTCCTGCACTGGGTGGAAGGGGAATCCTGACCTCTCGCTCCGCAAAGCCTCGCTGAGTTTGTCTATTCCCCCAGATTCCGGCTGGGAGCACCAAGAGGAAGGTGACTGAAGCGTCTGTGCCCCTGACAGTGAGCGCAGAGTGGACCAGCGGGAGGCGCAGCGGGAGATGGGGGCGGGGGAGGGAGAGTGGAAGGCGCAGGTCCACGCCGCCCCTCGCCATCTCTGATCTCCGAACCCGGTGCCCAGGTCACCAACGGCCCGGAGGGGCAGAGCTACTGCTCGGAGCTGCTCATCCTCCCCGCCTCGTCTGGGGGCACCCAGGGTGCCCACGTCGCTGTCGCCCTGAAGGAGCGCGCGCGGACCCCCGGCTCCCTGGCGCCAGGTAAGCGGAGCCCTGAGTCCTGGGACAGGTGCTGTTGTGCACGACTTCGAGGCGAGAAACGCAAGCACGCATACTCATGCAGATGCGCACGCACACGCGCGTCCCAGGGGTCACAGTGCAAGCCCACTGAGGCGGAGCAGTGCGCGCTAGCGCCGACCCGGACCTGCGCCTAGAGCTCAGGGTCCTCTTGCTCCACCCCACCTGCTCCTAGCTGGGGGAGGGGGCCCCTGTGCTGGGGCGACTTTGGCATTCCATTCCCCACTCTTCGTCCTCAAAGCTGGCCTTCCTCCCCACCTAGTCCTGGGCCTGGGGGTGGACTGGGCTGAGGGCTCCTTATTGCCCACGAACCCCACGCCCTGGGCTCGGTCGTCGCAGGCTATGCTGAGCCACTGAAGAGCATCCCGCCTGAGAAGTTCAACCACACCGCCGTCCCCAAGGGGTACCGCTGCCCGTGGCAAGAGTTTGTCAGCTACCGAGATTACTCAGGCGAGGGCCAGAGTCACACCCCCAGCTTCGGAGACCTTCGGAATTTCAATAAGTAAGGCCGGGGGTGAGGCATTTGGGGGAGGCCGGTCAGGAGAGGCGTGGCAGCAGGAGTCCACGTTTCCTTGCAGATTCAGGCCAGCGCTGATACACATCGCGGTCTTGTTAGACCAAAGCCTCAGCACCTAATAGGGGACTAACCGTAGGAGCAGGTTGGGAAAGTGTCCGGCATCTGGTTGCATCCTCTGCAATGGGAGGGCACGGGTACCTTGATTTCTGCGATTTCCAGAACCTGCCCCAAGTCACAAAACAAGGAGGAAGCAAGCAGCAGGGCAGGTTATGTCTGCCTCCAGAGCTGGTGTCTCCTTCTCCACGCTGCAGTGAGCCACCTTTATGAGGGCCATGGAGAATCTGACCTTCCCAGATTAAAGGTCCTAGGCCAACTGAGCCTCTTCTTACACTCAGCAGTGGTGTGGAAGAGGCCTAGAAAGTGGCTTTGATGTGATCCAAAGCAGGGAGTGGCACTAGAAATGAGGGCCATAAAGGAGTGGCTTAGACTGGTTTACTTGGACCTCTTGTGCATACCACGCCTAGTCTGGTGACCTTAGGCAAGTGATTCAACTTCTCTGAGCTTCTAGTATCTTATCTGTACCCGTATCTGAACCTGTTTCCTAGGGTTGCTATGAAAGGAGACACCATAGATGAAGTTGCTGGCAAGTCATAAGCTTTTAGTAAGCAGTAGCTACCTCTGCTGCTGCTGTTTACAGGCTGAAATGGTGGTTGGAGAAGCTAGCAGGGAAGCACTTACAAGGGAACAACTTAATGTTCTACCCTGAGAGCCCAAAACCTCCCACAGGAGTCAAGACTGGAGGTTGGTCCTGGAGGAGGCCCTTGAGCTGGAGTTACATTTCCTTTGCAGTTGGCTTTGTTGGTCTGATGCTGTTTCTCAGTATGCTTTTCTGGCTTTGGCTACATTGAGTGAGGAACAGGAGGGCTCCCAGGCAGGAGGCTTCGGGCCAGCTCTTCTGGCACCTGCTCAGACTACACGTGGAGACTATCTGACAAAGACAGAGGGTGTGTGCCAGGCCTGTAGAGGCCAGGGGCTGAGGTTCTAAGATAAAGGAGCAAGGACCAGGCAGGGCACATGCAAGCATGGGGTGCCCTCCAGAGGAGATGGCTCAAGAGGTGTGTGACTGTCACAGCCTTCAGACAGCTGAATAGCCAGGCAGGCCCCTGGTGTGAAGAGCTGGCACTGTGAGCTACAGGCCTTTGGCAGACATTCTGGAGTTCCCCACCAGGCAGGAGTGCCTAAAATGCTCAGCAGACATTGTGTCCTGGCAGCCAGCTTTGAGGCTGGCCAGATCTTGGGGGCATCTCCCTGCCATTGCATGCCTCACAGTGATTGGTTGTGGCATATTCCCACCAGAAGCAGGAGGCTCCCTGGCAGTCCTAAGCCCAGATTGCTTCTGGAACAAAAGGAGCAACTGAGGCATAGACAAAGAAAACAGCAGCATTGATAGCCAAGCAGGGCTCAGAATTCAGGGCTCTGGGCTCCCAGTCAATGGCCCAACTGTGGGGCCCACCAGGCTTGGACACCACCCAGCCTGTTCCCGGAGGCCTGGCTGCTTTTGGTTAAAGCTGTGCTGGTCCAGAGAGCAGTGCTTTCCTGGCAGGGTCCTGGCCCTGGTCAGAGCCAAGCATTCACCTTTTCCCTTTAGTTTCTGCTGCAAGAAAAATACTATAGGAACAGTGTTTTTTTTATTTTTCTTAAGATTAAAAAATGGTTTTAAAATTATACACATACATGCACACTAGAGCATGAAGGGTGATTGAAAAATATAGTGCATGCTTAAATTTAAAAAGTTATTACTGCTGTGCATGATGACACACTCGTGTAATCCCAGTACACAGGAGGCAGAGGCAGGGAGGATTCTTGTGAGTTCAAGACCAGCATGGGCTACAAAGTGAGACCTTGTCTCAAAAATACCAAAAAAAAAAAAAAAAAATTGCAGTAAAAAACACATTTAAAAAAAAAAAGGACACATTAGCCAGGCATGGTGGCTCAAACCTACAACTTCAGCACTCAAGAGGCTGAGACAGAAGGATCGCTTCAAGTTTGAGACCAGCATGAGTGACAAAGTGAATTCAAGGCCTGTCTCAACAAGACACCCATTTTTTTTTTTTTTTTTTTTTTTTAGCAGAATATATTTATTGAGGGAAAGAAATCTCTTGTCTGAGAGAGGGATGGGGGGGGTCCCAATTGGGTTGTCCCCACCCATGGTTTTTACCAGTTTTTTTTTTTTTCTTTTTGTTTTTTTAGTAAGGGGTCTACAGGGTCTCACTATACAGACTGAACTTGTAGTTGATTTTTCTGTTTTCAGCCTCCCTCACATGCCTGGGATTACAGGCATGTGCCACCATGCCTAGTCTCAGTTGCAGTCTCAGCATGCCCCTGGCGATGGGGCTGGCATGGCACTTCAGAGCCAGGTTTTCTTTTTTTCTAAATGTATTTGGTATAGGGTCTCATTACACAACTCAGACTCGTAGTGTTTTCAGCCTCCCCAGCCCTGGGATTACAGGTGTGCACCATCATGCCTAGTCTCAGTGACTGGCTCAGTGTGCCTAGGGGTGGAGCTGGTCTGGCCTGTGGTGCCAGGGATTGAACCCTTGTCTTTGCGCTCGCCTAAGCAGGCACTTAGCCTGCTGAGCTATTTCCGTGGCTCTGTTTTTACATTTGAAGCAGTTCTGGAAGTCTTCTTCCTGTGTGTCTTTGGATGTACTATCCTGGTTGTCTTGATGTCCCAAATTGATTGAAAACATTTAACTTTCTTTGTCATTTTGACTTTGTGTAAGAGCCAGAGATCTCATGGTTCCAGATCCAGTGAATAAGATACATGAGGCTTCACCATGTTGACAGAACTTGCTGTAAACATTTTGACTTGATTTTGGTTGGACATCACAGCAACTTCAAACATTTTCAGTTCATTTTGGACACTGAAGCAGCCTCAAAAAGACATAAAAGAGGACTTTCAGAGCTTCAGAAAATGGGATGATGGAATATGCATGTTCAAAGCAAGGGAGAATATTTGGGGGTGGCTAATGGTAATATCTTTTACTTTATGAAACTTATTTAACATTGACTGTAACATTGGCTTAAACATGTACTGTATTTTTGATTATCATTTTGTATTCTCTTTGAAAAAAAAGCAAGCAACTGCAAATAAAGGCAGAGCACCTTTGTTTTCCAATCCCATGTCCCCTTCCAGAGGTGATACAGTTGTCAGGTTGGACTGTGTGTGTTGGATTGAACAGCATCTTTTACTCCAGCCTGTAACTCTCTTTCCCCATTATGCTTTTGAATACTTTCCCTTTTGGGCTGCTGAATAGCATCCTGTATGGGATGTATCATCTCTGTCTTGTCCACTCTTCTGCACTTGTGGGTCACTTCCGTTGTTGCTGCTGCATTGCCCTCTGCTTCCTCGTGCTCACACACTTCATGCGCTTAGAGATGGAGATGCTGGGTGACAGAGTTTGCACCTTTTCACATCAGGAAGATCCTTCCAGATTGTTCTCCGAGAGAGCTGTACTGATTTATCTCTAACCAGATGACTGGATGAAACTTTGCCCTTCCCTCATTCCCTCTGTCCACTATCAAATTCTTTCCATTGGCCGATCTTACAGGGGAGAAATGGCATGTATGTGTTGTAATTTATAGTGCCAATTCTTGCTGCTTTTCCTAACCTCCCTTCGCACTCCAGGGAATGGGTGTTTTAAGGGGAGGTGATAAGAGCAAGAAAAAAGCCTACTTCACACTCTGCTCTTAGGGGTTCCAGAATTTCACCAAGGATGATTCCACTTCTAACCCAGAAAAGCTCAGCCTGCTCCATACCACTAGGGGCAGACTTGGGAGAGGGTGAAGCTGGAGACACCAGTTAGTTAACAGAACCTTTGCACTACAGCAGGGGAAACAGGTCTAGAGGCAGTCAGGGAGGGATCACATGTGGTGATCTGCCTGTCAGTGTTCTGCCATCCTGTCCCACACAGCCACTTTTCCTGTTGCTTTCTTACTCCAGGACCCCGGTGCCGTTTGGAAGACCCCTCATGGGGCAGGCCATTCCCAGGGCAGCCACCCCCTTTGTCCCGGAGCCCTTCAATGGCTTGGAACTTCTCCGCCTCAGGCCCAGCTTCAACAGGGTGGCTCAGGGCTGGGTACGCAACCTCCCAGAGTCTGATGAGCTGTAGCCGCAGCATGAAGCTTCATTCCCCAGAATTGGAGCTTCAGGTAACATTTGGAGCCAAGACTTGTGGACAACACTGAATAGTTTTATAAAGAGTCTTCATACACAAACCATTGTTGCAAATGGCCTAGAAGGTCAGAGTTTGGTAGAATCCAAATGCATTGTGCTTCAAAATGACCTAGGTTGTTTTTCCTGAAATGGATTTCTGCTGGCAGTCTCAGAACCTCCTGCCCGGGGAAGTCTGTTAATAGTCAGTGCTTGAGGTGACTCCAGTGCCACCTGTCCATGATTTGTCTTCCACTTTATCCTTTGGGAGTGGAGTGGGGCATCTGTAAGGAACTCTTTCCACCCTCCATGCTGAGCAGGCCCTGCGGTTCAAGTGATGATGAGGATGGTGGTGGTGATGGTGGTGGCTGTGTTCTATTTAGTGTCCCAGGGCTAGGGCTGGCAGGAGGTTCTCTGTACATTCTATTCCTCATTCTCAATGTGACTGCATGATATTTCCCTTCCTACTTACAGATATGGATATCCAGATTCAGAGGAAAGAAATGATTTGTTTAGGATGGTCAAAATGACAGTCTGTCTGATTGAGGGGATGAATATTTCCACTGCTCTCGCTGCCCAAGCCAATGACACTCCCTCTGTAATCACTGATCTTGAAGCTCTGCCTTGCAGTTTAGAGGTTAAGAGTGGAGGCTGGCCCCAGGCCAGCTGTGCTGGTCCCACTCCCCAGGGCACGATGAGATGGCAATTGAGATTGTGTGTGGTGGTAGGCACCTGTAATCCCAGATCTTGGGAGGCTGTAAACAGGTGGATCACTATGAGTCTGAACTAATATTGAGATCCTGAACACCCTGTACACCCTTCTCTAAAATACAGAAAGAGTGGAGGATGGGGTATCAGATGGGCTGTGTTCTAATTCTACCACTGTGAGCCATGTGACTGTGAGGAAGTCATTTCCCGTCTTGAGCCCGATTCTCCATCTGTAAGAGGAGATAAACACAGAAGCTCTGTATAGGGCCATTGGGAGTTCAGTGGGTACACATTCATAGGAGCCTCCTGCAGCCCCTGCTCCTGACTTGAAAAGATGTTCTTGCAGTGGATACAGCGTGAGAAACAAGCTCCCAGCATAACATCAGGTTCAGGAAAGCTGGCACTGCAGGAAAGTGGCTCATCACCAGAGCACACCCTTTGGACAGGAATTCCTCTGGCCTTTCCTGCCTCAACTTCAGGCTAGGTGGGATAGTGGTTACATTTTCCTTTCGCTCCAAAGTTTCACTTCCTATCTAGGTCTCAGGTCCAGAAGTCTGTCTCTACAATTGCTTGTAATTGATGTGTTCTCTTCAATTTGGGGTCTTTGTTTAAAGCCTGGTTTCTGTATGCTGAAAAACACTAGTGTCTGGAAAGCAGAAGAGTGGACCTGAGTTGGCGTGAGTTGGTTCTGCAGGGTTCTGGAAGGTAACTGCAGCTGCCATGCACAGAAGAGAGCCTGTGGAAAGAGGGGGAGAAGCCGGAAACCAAAAATGGATCCTCATTCTTTCCTCTTCTTTTGATCATCTGACTTTTTACTTAAACTTTAAAAAAGAGAGAGAAATAAAATGTGAAAGTATCTGCCCAAGTCCTAATGCACATCCATAGCCTTCCCACCCTTCTGCATTTTGCTTCATTCTGTGTGCCAGAGGTAGCTGCAAGGACAGAGTTCTGTGACTGTGGACATGATTGCAGAAGTCTAGGTACATAGGTATGTTTTTGTGTTAGTGAAATTGCACTTAGATACAACAAATAAAACTTTCAACAAATAAAATCTCAATCCTACAAAGGCAGTTGTTAACCTTTCATGTAATTTGGGGGCCTAACAAGTCCTTCATATAAGTCAACATTTTTGCCTGATTTTGTTCTTTTGTATAAATGGAAAAGTTGAGGACTAACCAAAACATTGAGAAACCTAACAACAATGAATAAACTCATTACATATAATCACGTAGCTACATCTCACTAACAAAGATAAATGAGGGAAGGCAAATAAATACTGATGCAGGGAAGTGTTTAAGATAAAACACAAGAGTATCAGTTAACTTTGGGAGGAAAGGGCTTGCCTGGCAAGTGCAAGGTCCTGAGTTCAATCCATGGTACCACAAAAAAAAAAAAAAAAAAAAAAAAAAAAAAAAAAAAAAAAAAAAAAAAAAAAAAAAAAAAAAAAGGAAAAAAAAAAAGATTAATAGCAGATTAGATATATCTGGAGTGCTCATAATGTATTGTATTAGGTAAAGAGACAAAATATGAAAATATGAAAAGAGACACAGAGAAGAATAAAAATTCTCAGAACAGCAACTTTCAACAGTGAAAAACCATCCTCAAGCAGTGTGATGGTTAATCTTGGTTGCTACTCATTGATGAGGGATGCCTGGACAGTGGCTGGTGGGCCAGTGCACAAGGTAGGTAAGATGATTCTCTGAAGGTAGGTGCTGCTCTCAAGGGAAAAAGTTGCTCTTCTTGAATGGGTACACGCCCATCAGAATAATTTAAATAAAAATGACATTGCATGGGCTTAAAAAAAATGGATATATAGAATTTTTCCTGTTTCATTTTAAAATAACTTGTAGAAAGATGACTTTTGAAGACAAGGCCTCCAGGGTTTCTAGATCAGTCTCAATTCTCCCAATTCAGTCTCCTGGCCACTTTAAAAGCCAGCATAATGGTGCACACCCTTAATCTTTGCACTCAGGAGCCCAAGGCAGAATTGCTGCATGTTGAGAGCCAACCTGAGCTACACAGTTCAGAGCTCAGCCTCGACTAAATGTGAGAATTGTTTCAAATGGAGTGCATGTGAGCCAAGTATGATGGCACATGCCCATAACCCTGGCACTTGGGAGGCTGAGGCAGGAAGATCGCTGAGTCTGAGGTCAGTCTGGGCTACATAAGTAAGTTGAAGGCCAGCCTGCACTACAGCAAGACTCGCCTCAAAAACAAAGCGCATGCACGAGAGACACAGACTTTTAAAGCTACATTCAACCACCACATGCCAGGCTCTGTACTAAGTACACTCTGGTCTCACACAGTCAACTTTTGACTTAAGAAGTAAAGATACTTGAGCCTTTTTACTATCATGGAATGGTTGACAGTCTAAAGCAGGACTCAAAAAAAAAAATTCACTTATATGTAACCTATTTTAACGTTCAGTGAGTTGAAATTCAGTTATCCAAAGATGAAGAAAACAAATCTAGAAGCTGACAATTTTTGGAAAACTGACCCGTTTTAATTATTTAAAAACAATACAACACATCAAGTTTCCCTTACATCTACAGTTCAGTTATAGCCACACATCCTAAGACCAAATAGTCCCCTGCCCAGAAGCAGGGGTTATAGTGAGACGCTGAAGACACACGAGGTGAATGCTGAAGATCAGAGTTCAGCTGTCCTAGGTTACAGGTCTTCCAGTCGAACATACTCCAGAGCTTTTCAGTTTAAAATGTTTTATGGGAGTTTTTCAAAATAACTTCATCCCAGACACTAGGTTTCTTCAATGATACACAGCTCCATAAAATTTGTACTTCCATCCGACAGGAGTAAGAATTGCTACTTTTGTCTTTTTGGGGTTCGGGGGAGTGAGTGGAAAGATGTAAAACTTGAGGAAAAGGACAGAAAACATTTGGGCTGTGTCTGGTGTTGGCTTCTGCTTGTCTGAGGGTGTGACTTCCAAAAGTTAAATCCTTAAATCACACTTATGCCACTACAGTGATTAGTACTAATTTTTTTAAGATGATAAAAAGGAAAATACCCAATAGTTATAAAAATGGTCAAAAGTTTTTTTTATCGCTGGTCTATTTTTGCCCCTTACCAAAAGGTTACAAAATGAACTTATAACTGGGATGGTAACTCTGCTGGATCTGCCAACTGATACATCTGCTTATCCCTCTACAGGTCTAAGGGAAACAGACATTAGGTTTTCTTAGTAATGTTATAGAAGTAGCCAGCTGTGTTCATGGCAGCTTGAGGTCCAATAATCCTCTGAATGCATGAAAGGAAGCATGGCTGTCATTTTCCAACTGCTCATATCTGAGCACATCCAGCTACTGAGGAAACTACAAAGGAAGGAAAATTGTATTTATTCCAATATTCATATACTGGGATTTTAAAGCACTCTTTCTTCGACAGAGCTCCAGAGTAGTGATAATGTGCTAGGGGCTGCTATGTTTTCCAGCATGAGCTCCCATCCGCTGAGGATCCTGGGAAGGGTAGTGAATTGGTCCTGGAGCCCTCATGAAAGGAGGAGGTGGTCCCATTGGATGAAACATGTGTGGCCCAAAACCTGCATAAGGGACAGAACAGATCTGTTAGGCTTGAAGTTCATTTGATAACCTTTCAAACCCTAGAACCTTGCTAAGATCAGAATCATATACACATAAATCAAGGCTGAGCAAGTCCTGTCAGTTCACAGTACTTTCAGTTCACAGGACTTGCTTAAGAATGTTTATCTAGAGCCAGGCGTGGTGGTGCACGCCTGTAATCCCAGCAATTGGGAGGCTGAGGCAGGAGGATCGGCATGAGTTCGAGACCAGCCTGGGCTACAAAAGTGTGCTTGAGACCAGCTTGAACTACACAGCAAGACCCTGTCTCAAAAAGACAAAAAACAAAAAACAAAAAACAACAAAAAAAAAAAAAAAAAAAAAAAAAAAAAAAAAAAAAAAAAAAAAAAAAAAAAAAAAAAAAAAAAAAAAAAAAAAAGAATGTCAATCTGTAATTATTTCCTGAGTAATGAAAACTTTTCCTTTCGGTCCAAAAAACTCCAGGGACTCAGCACATCTACTAGACATCACATGAGCATCTGCTATGTATTAAACATACCAAAAGCTGGGTGTGGTGGCACTTGCCTGTAATCCCAGCACTTGGGAGGCTGAGGCAGGAGGATCATTTCGAGTTGAAGACTAACCTGGGCTACAAAGTGAGCTCAAGGCAGGCCTGAGCAGCACAGAGAGAACCTGACTCAGAAAGACAAAAACAATAAAACAAAGAAAAAAACAACAAAAATCCCATACCAAATCCTACCAGATGTGTTTTACTCAGGATGTGGGAAATTCAAAAGCAATTATGCCTATGGCAAGACCCAGCCAACTTTAACCTCAGTGCTCCATACGAGAATGGAGGGTGTTTGGCTTCCTACCAAGGCCTGGCCACCTGCCTTTACCTTAGGCTGTTCTCTGTCACTGACATTCTCTACAACAGTGCTGCAAAAAGAGCAGGTCCTTGAGCTATTTACTACTGGCCACTGATAATAAACTTGGGCCAAAATTAACTCAGTTATGCAACCAAGCATACTGGTTATTTATCAGTTTTCTGTAGTAAGACTTTAAATTCTTTTGATACAGGATCTTTATACAGTTCAGACTTGTAGTGATCCTCTTGCCTCAGTCTCCCCAGTGCTGGGATTACAAGCATGTACCACAATGCCCGGTTTTGAGGCTGGCCTGGAGTGCCCAGCGTTTTGGGGCCAGCAAAACATGAGGTACTGGGGATGGAACTGGGGTTCTTGTGCTTGTCAGGCAGGCGCCTGGACCACTGAGCCATCTTCCCAGAAAGTAAGACTTTCTAATGAAATAGTGGCTCAAGAGATTTATAACTTGGCACAAGCTCTTATAGCAGACAATAAACACTGTGAAATGATAGCTGCTCACCACCCATACTTTGAGCAATACTGCTCTAGAGCCTCAGCTCGGCTTTAGTTTAGGATAGGAAACAAACTGACAGTAGAGCACTGTAACACAGCACTCCTACCTTGCTTATTTTCATACTCAGCTCTTTAGAAAATTGGTGCCTTTCCTCTTAGAAGGTTGACAAAAACCCCCTGAAATGTCAGGAATCTCAACCTATTAGCTCCATTTGTAGATGATTACAGGGCAGACAATGGACTTGGATACTTCAGAACCTATGGTGAACAGAGGATTTTCACCAGAGTACCCCAGGTCAGGGAAGGAATAGATCAGTACCTGGGGGTGGGGGTGGGGCAATCCCAGGGGGCGGCGGCAAAGCGATGTTCACCACTGCTGGGGGACCACTTGGGGGCAGGTTGAAGTAGTTGGCAGAGGCTTCTTCTTCTGCTGCAGGAGGAGGAGGAAGAGCTAGAGGAGAAAAAACAATACTTAGAAGCAAAGACAACTTGTAATGCCATTTCTGCCACCTTTAAATCCTCAGCGCACTGATGGGAGAACCTGTGGAGTATTCCCTGATACAGAAGGCTGCCGTGGCCGTGTGTGCCACAGGTTCACCATTCTTGCCTGGATCTGTTGCAAGGACCTGGCTGCAGCAGGTACCACACTTGGGACAGAACAGAACAGAACCATCAGGATAGACAGTTTCTGAGGGAGCTAAAGTCTATACTCACCTCCTGGCAGTCCTGGAACAGGCTCTAGCTTGATCCCAGAGTCTGTGGTTCCATCCTTCTCTTTTTCTTTCCCCCTAGCTGCCTGGGATCTAGGGCACACATAAGCACACAGACATCAACACTTCGTTCCAGCCTGATTCACACTCCTGCTTGTCACATTCACCACTCCAATGGAGTCCCTTTGCTCCTTGCCTTGAATGCAGAAAGATCGGGGTTCAAAACTTGCTAGAATTATTATAAATACCAGAAGAGCGAACATGCATGTATGTAGGAGTGTTCACTATGTCAGGAGAACTTTTTTTTTTTTAATGTATTTTAGCACAGGATCTACAGGTCTCACTGCACAGATTGGACTCATAGTGATCCTTCTGTTTTCAGCCTCCCAAATGCTGGGATTACAGGAACTCGCCACCATGCCCAGTCTCAACTGCCTGTCAATGTGCCTCTGGGGCAGGGCTGGTAATGGTATGCCAAGGACTGAACCCCGGTACCTGCGTCTGACTAAGCAGACACTTTAATCCGCTGAGCTACCTGGCCAGCCCTCAGGAGAACTCCGTAAAGGGAGCTGATGCTATTAGCTCCTACCTAGTTCAACGCTGGAAAACATGTCCTTCCCCCTTTTTTGAGACAGGGTCTCACTGTGTACAGGCTGGCCTTGAACTCACAGTGATCCTCCTGTCTCAGCCTCCTGAGTGCTGGCATTATAGCTGCATGCTACCATACCTGGCATGTTTCCCCTATAAACTTAAAATTTAGGGCATTTTACCTATATTTCTGTTATGCAATCATCACTTTCAAACTTAAAAATAGCTCTTCTGTTTTATCTTCTCCTCCAGACAATGAACCTCTGAGGACAGATTCTAGGTCTAATTCCACTGTAAACTAAAATGTACCTTTCATAATCTGGCATTCCTGTAGATTATTAGAGCAAAACTCTAAATCCATTTCCAAAACAGGACCCATCAATAGAAATCAAACGCCAAAGAATGCTTTTTTTAGATGTTTTTCTAAACAGTCTATGGAGTCAAACCTGTTTACCAAAAGCTTTCTGAACTCCAGAAAATGAGTTCCTTAAACACTTAACATCTTTTAAAAGTATTATTCCTACCTTCCCCATTTCACGTTGAGTCTGCGACCATTGACAATCAATTTATTAAAGGACTTCTCGGCAGCCACTTCTGCAGCCTGCCTTGTGGCAAACTGAATGAAAGCACACTGTTGCCTCTGTACAACAGTGATTGTCCGGATCTCTCCAAACTGGTAGAAATGATTTCTGAGGGCAGAAAAAGGTGGGGTTTACTACACAGACCTCCCAGAGACTGGACCTGGATGAGGAACGTTCTCTGTCCTGTGGTGGCAGGGCAGATAGGCCCCTAGTTATATCTCTAACTACTCACACTGACTCCCTTCCATCTCTTGCCCTGATATGGTGCTGCTAACAAAGGTGGAAAAGTAAGTGTAAGTCTCAAGAGTTTTCTCATGAAAGGGCTCTGATATGTTCCTTCAGGACACTGAGCCCTAACCAATGTGGCTTCGGCAAACTAGCTGTTATGTCTCAGAAGCCAGGAATGTTTAAAAATGTTTCATCTTGAGAGAAAAAACTAAACATGAATAAAAGACTAAAATGCTGTCTAGTCTGAGGACTCCTGGGGATGATCTAGCTCACTTAAATATTGTTCAATGAAGACAGTCCACCAAAGGCAGATTATAGACTTACAGGGATTTCTTTTCCACTTTCTCCTTTTGGAAAAGGCAATTTTCATGACTGTCTGCCCAGATGTTTCATGTAGCCACACATATTCCAATCCAAAATTAATATAAACTTAGCACTCATCAATCTTTACAAGCCAGCAGTTTAAACCATGAGTGTTTTACGATCATAAAGCTCTCCCTCCTCTACATAATTAATCAAACTTGGGTGTATGACAGCCATAAGGGCAAGAGCTCCATGAGCATTACTTCTCTGCCACCAGAAAGGATAACTGAACACTTGTGTCCGCAAGCTAACTACAGCGTAGCTGAGGAAAAATGTACTTTACATAAATTATCATGCTTGTCTTTATTTGTGCAAATGAATTATTTCACGGCAATTAAAAGCAAAAAGAGCTCTTAAAATTATACCCACAAACCTGAGGTCTGTCTCAGTAATGGTATCACCCAGACCACCAACATATAGTGTGGTGATAGTCTTATCCTCAGGCGGGTCTAGACGAGGCATTGTGGAAGCCCGCTTTAGAAGCTTATCTGCTACAGGGTCATTGATTCCATAATATCGGTCTTTAATATTCTGATCAGCAAGGGGGTCATCTGGATCTGTAGGTTTCTCATGTCTATGAAAAAAGAATACATATAGGTGAAACAAAGGGGAAAAATACTACCAACCAACAGCAGCTACAGAAAAAAAACGTAAATATGTATCCAGAAATGTTCTTTGCGCTAGAAACCATGTCATACTGAAACATAATTCCAAAAAACAGAGCTAATACTAGAGCTAATACAGGAGTATATCAGAATTCCTTGCCTCCTAGAATCTATATAAATGGCCATTAATAGGCTGCAACTTTACTTTTAAAGAAATACTTTTGGCATGATCCACCCCTAAACAAAAGGTTATCCCTGAGTCAATGTGTTTTGTTTTTTTTTTGCGACTGGGTCTTGCTATGCAGTTTGTGCTGGTCCTGTGCTCACTTCTATAGCCTCCAGGCTGGTCCTAAACTCATAGCAATCCCATCTCAATCTCCAGAGTGGTGGGATTACAGGAGTGCACCACCACACAGGGTTTAGGGGCCTGCATGGTGTGCCCGGGGATCTGGGGCCTAGCCAGTGTGACCAGGGTTCCAGAGGTTGGCACAACATGTGGGACTGGAGATCAAACTCAGGTCCTTGTACTTGCCAGGTAGGTGCTTATGCCGCTGAGCTATCTCCCCAGCCCCTTAATACTTTTTTGAGTCAAGTTTTCACTATATAGTTCAAACTGACCTTGAATTTACTATGATTTTCCTGCTTCTGCCTCTGAGTGGGGGGGGGGGGGATACAGGTGTGTGCCACCACACCCCCCCTTATTTGTTTTTGAGACAAGATCTCACTATGTAGCTTAAGCTGGATTTGAACTCATGGTGATCCTCCAGCCTTCTGAGTGCTGGCATTATACACATACACCACTGTGCTGTTACTGAAATCTGAAATCTTATACTGACTAAAGAATCTGACTAAAGCTATGGAGCTAGCTCCCACCCCACAAAGAACATATAATTTTTTTTGTGGGGTGAGGTTAACCAAATGAAGTTAAGAACTTCTAATTCAGATGCCTGGCAGTCTTGATTAACAGTCTTGGATTTAGAGCCAGACCTGTAACCCCAACATTCAAGAGGCTAAGGCAGGGGGATCTCTGTGAGTTTGATGCCAGTCTGGACTACACAGTGAGTTCAAGGTCAGCTTGAACTACATCGAGAGATCCTGTCTCAAAAAAACCACTAAAAAAAAAAAAAAAAGTCTGGTCTTATTTTGATTTCAACTAAATGTTGAAAATCAAGCTATTTACAGGGCAGTGAGAGGTGACTTTTTAGGCAGAAACTGTTAGGATCAGCAACTTATCTTACCTGGCGTAGTAACTTAGTTTCCTATGACACAGTCATAAGTAAAAACTTCAATTTAATCGAGCCATCATAAGGTTAATAGTTGTGGGCATTAAACATTATGCTAATTGTATAAGCCTTGGATTTCAGGTCACAAATAGCTTTAGCTAGCATGTTCCATTTTTTTAACACAACTAATCATATTTGAAAACAAACACTGAAACTGTGGTCTAGCTCTTGCCTGTACGGACACTCCTCTCCTCTCTTACACTCTCCTTTCACCCAGAAGGAGCAAATGTGTGGCCGATTCCTTTTGTAGTAGGGTGTGGTCCGGGCCAGCTTAAGCAGCATGTCACTGGTGGACGTGGCTTTCCCCAACATGCCAACTGGCCGTGTTCCATCAGAGTTAGAAATCTACATGGGATGACAAATTTAGAGTCAGTTCATTAGGACTGTTAAATACAGAACTACACTGATCTCAAGAACCCAGGTTCAATCCCCAGCATCTCAAAATACATCATCAAACCAAACCCAATCATATGGCAGCATACTTCTCTCTCCATATTTTGTGTGTAGTATTCTTTGTTGACATCTGATTTTGGCATGTCATCTTTAAAAGACAGTCCTGCATCTCGAACCTGGATAGGCAGACCTAGTGTAAAAAAATAGGGGAAGATCTCAGATGTACAGATATACAAAGATACATCCACACTAGATACACAGAATGCAACAGTACCCTTCCTTTCTCTTTCCTACTTGGTATGGTACCAGAGATGTTATTACATCTTTATTCTTCAGTACTATCATGCCAATACTGCTAGAAAACATTTGAGGAAATTATCCAAATTCCTGAATTATGGTGAAATCTGATGAAGGGCATTTTTTTTGAGAGGTCTTGCTATGTAATCTAGCTGGCCTTGTGCTTCTCCTGCTTCATCTTCCTGAGTGCTGGGATTACATGTGTGTTCTATCACTTCCAGTGAAGGGCATGCTTTAGAAGACATTTTAAATTAAAAACACTGACGGCTGTGAATTTAGCTCAGTGACACAGGGCCTGCCTGGCAAATGCTGCTGCGACAAAGCTCAATATATAACCAGCCTATTAGTTTCTGTTTGGGATTATGGGGGGTTGGGGAGTAGGTGGGAGGGAGAGCTTCAGATCAAGAAAAAAAGCACAAGGCAAATGAGTTCGATTCCCAATACCAAAAAAAAAAAAAAAAAGGGAAAAAAGAAAAACACTAGGTAATAGATTTAAATTAATAATGTATCCAGCTTTTATTATAACAAAATTTATTGAAAATAAATGTAAAAGTAGTTTCTTTCTAGTTTGGTCTTAGAGAACCTATAGCTAGTTAAAAGTCACAAAAAGACTGCTACACTAGGCCCAGAACTCTCCTAACACATAAATAATAACAACAGTCTGATCAATAGAGTAGCTTTCTAAAGTTAAAGAAAAAAGGAAAGTATATGTTATTATATAGAAATTTTTGTTGGTAAATTACTTTCCTTAAAAAAAAGGAAAAGGAAAGTAAAAAAAATTCTAAAATATATTTTGGTCCTAACCAAACAGCTGAAGCCAGGAGTGGTGGCATATGCCTATAATCCCAGCACTGGAGAAGTTGAGGCAGGAGGATTGCTGTGGTTTTGAGGCCAGCCACGGCTAAATAACCGATTCAAAATCAGCTGAAACTGTATAGTGACACCCTATCTCAAAAAGCCCAAACCAAACTAAAAAAGAAAAATAACACAGCTGGCTGGGGAGATACCTCAGTGGCATAAACACCTGCCTGGCAAGCACAAGGTCTTAAGTTCAATCCCTGGTACAAAAGCAAAAAACCCCCAGCTGAGACAAAGCCCAATGTATAACCAGCCTATTAGTTTCTGTTTGGGATTATGGGGGGTGGGGGAGTAGGTGGGAGGGAGAGCTTCAGATCAAGAAAAAAAGCACAAGGCAAAGAAATTAAACTATCACAGGATCAACACCTTTTCTATCACCTTGCCTACAGAGGAAGAGGCTAGGTCTAGTTACTTCCCAATTGATCCTTAAGTCCCTACTCTTGTTCAATAGGCCTTTAGAGTGGTCCAGCCTAATTATGATTCTTTTCCTGGCAATGGAATCAGAACCAGAGATGTAAATGGGCACCTGTAAGCTTTCAGATCTATTAGACATTGCAAACATACCATATTCTAGGTCTAAGAGGCAGGTCTGGCAGACATTCTTTAATTTACTGCAGGTCTGGCACACTTCAGTCTTCTTGAAGCGCATGCGGACCCCAGGACACCAACGAAACACTGTGAATGGCCTGGCACAGATCTGAACACAAGACAAATGCTACACTGCATTAATATCCTAAGTTGAACAATCAAACCAGGTGGTGTAATAATAAGGTATTCAAGAAACAATCCCTGTATCTAGGATTTAGAAGAAACTTTAGGAATCATTTAGTCTAAATGCTACCTGGTGTTTCAACCCATTAAATGACAAACCTGCACAATACAAAAATGAAAATATTTAAAAAGCCAAACCTGGGGTAAGCATCATTAATAATTAGCTCCTTAATCTCTTCAGGCAGGCAAGTGGGGAATATCAAATAATCCTT
>PVKN010000166.1:0-99748 GCA_004027915.1 Capromys pilorides | reverse complement strand
GTCTGAACTACGTAGTGAGACACAATCTTAAAAAACAGAGAGGTCAGAAACAAAGCTGAAGGACAGGGAAGATTACCAAGATTCAAGAAGCTGATCAAGAAGATGAGAAAAAAACAAAACAGAAACGGGGGTGGGGGGTGGGGGGGAGGAGACAAAAGAAAGCATAAAACCAAAAATCTCTACAAATGGCATTTACTCTCACAAAGAAATAAAAAAGGGGTGTGGGGAGGGTATGACACCAGCCAGGCATAGTGATGTGTGCCTGTAATCCCAGCGCTCAGGAGGCTGAGGCAGGAGGATGGATCCTTGTGAGTTAGGAGACCAGTCTGGGCTATAAAGTGAGCTCAAGGCCAGCCTGAAACTGCACAGTGAGACTGTATCTCTAAAAGATAAAAAAAAAAAAAAAAAACAACTAATGAGCAAAAACCCAAAACCAAAGGAAAAAAAAAGTTTCTGTGATCTCAAGCCTGTGGTTATCCTGTCTTCTGGGGTCAATAATACTGCAGCAGTATACAATTCAAGGTGTATCACTGGTACACATAGAAGTGGTCAGAGCCCAAGTTTGGCGGGACAATCCCAGCAAGCTGGGAGAAGGATTAAGGGTGTTAAGTCTGGGACTTCCCAATCTGTAGAGATTCAGGCTGAAGCTGATGCCCGGTCCTGGGGCTGAAGCCTTTCGGCTCATAGCACTCTGGGTGTCTCTTGCAGGCCTGCCTAAGACCATGGCTCCCTGACCACGGAGGTCTCCTGTGGCTTTCCCTCACCAGACATTGGCTGTTTAACACTGGGAGCCCAGAGATGAAGCTGACCCA
This sequence comes from Capromys pilorides, assembly GCA_004027915.1. Lineage (NCBI taxonomy): Eukaryota > Metazoa > Chordata > Mammalia > Rodentia > Capromyidae > Capromys > Capromys pilorides. The sequence goes on along the minus strand of PVKN010000166.1, from coordinate 98,936 downwards.
TGGCTGCTCTGGCTTCCGGGCTCAGCTGCCCATCCCTTCCCCCCTGACATCTGACCAAGCACTCTCCCAGGGGACCTGACAGACATTTGATCTGGAGTTGCACAGCAGCTGCTGTGGTACACAGCATCCACTGCTCTGGTTTCTCTTGTCAAGGCTTCTGAAGTCACCTGCTTTTCACTGTGTCTCTGTAGATTTGATTTTCCTTTCTCATACCATGAGCTAGCACCCAGGGGAAAAGTACAAACTGTCCCTTTCTTTCACTGTGTGAAGGTCTCATCTGTGCCTCTGCAGGGTCCAATTTTCCCTTTAGGTCCTTTCTGGGTCCCAGTGATCTACCACTTTTCTTCTTTCCCCAGATTGTTATTTTTCAGGGTCTGTATTCTGAAGTTTGGAAAGGCTGACCTGTTGCCGTTTCCCTGCTCTGCCATCTTCCTTTTGTTTTGTTTTTGATACAGGTAGTACAATTAGAAAAAGGAGCTAAGCAAGGCACTCCTTTCATTTTGTTTAACTGTAGAAATCACACCACCCTAATGATTATCCATGCTTCCATAACCCTAAAACAGGAAAACTGTGTGAGCCACCCCAATTCTCCATTCAACCATAAAGGCAACACCACTCTAATGATTATAGGAGGTTGTGATGCCAGAGGCAGTAACTGGTTAGTGACAACAGTGAGAGAGAAGGTGGGAAGCACCTGGACTAATTTTGGTTCACTCCACTGTAACATAAGGTCTCTTGATATGGTCCAGGCTGGTCTCTTGAGTCTTGTTTACCCTTTTTTTCTGGTGGAGCGGTACTCCACAGTGTGCAAATACATTTTCTTTATCCATTCATCTGCTGATGGACATATAGGCTGTTTCCAAGATTTAGTTGAGTTGTGATGTTATAAATGGGTATGTATCACTGTAAATCCATATTTAAAGCTTTACAGTGTTGACATATCTTACTATTAAAGTTATTATTTTGTTAGCTCTATGGTTTACTTTAAGCCTTATTTTTTCTATAAACTCTGCTGCTCTGGGCGGGGGAGATAGCTCCGTGGTACAAGTGCCTGCCTGGCAAGTGCAAGGTTTTGAGTTTGAACCCCGGTCCCACAAAAAAACAAATAAAACAACAACAACAACAACAACAACAACAAACTCTGTTGCTCTTTGTGTGTAGAAACACAAGGTTTTCCAGAAATGGCTGCCTTGCTTTTCAGAAGCAGGAATCTTGTCAAACCAGTCTTTCAGTACAGCGTTGGATCCCACCAATGTGGGCCATGAAATAAGGGCACAGTCTTCATGAAAATTCCACTCCAAGGAAAGTGCAGGTCCAAAGCCTGAAAGCAAGGAGCCCTGCATCTAGCACCAAAGAAGAGAGGCCTTGGCATAGTCAGCAGGCTCTGTATCCACCTCCGGGGTGAGTTATTCTGCTCATCTCCAATGGTTCCACATAGGCAAAGAACAGATCCCTGGGGGCTGGAGAGATAGCTCTGTGGCACAAGTGCCTGCCTAGCAAGTGCAAGTTCTTGAGTTTGAACGCCGGTGCTGAAAAAAAAAAAAAAAAAAAAAAAAAGAACAGATCCCTGGCCACTGCTGATCCCAGCATGAACCACCTTTCCCTTGCTCTACCCAGGTCTCTGCTGCTTAGTAGGAGGCACGAAACATACTCCTCTGTCCCTTCCTAAGGTGCTCCTCAGCTGTCCCTTGAACCACTCTCTGATCATTAGCCCTCCACTGACAAGCACTACCAGATGTGATCTTCCCAATGGTGGTGACAGGTTATCTTGACAGTTTCATTCTCTCCCTGGAAAGAACTCTTAGCTCTCCTGACAATTGGTTTATTGTCTCATAACAGTATAGATGCTCTGCGCTATCTTTATTTTGAAACCTAAAACAATGTCCAGCATACAGGAAGAGCTCTTTACATTGTCCCCAAATGATAGATGAATGGAATACAGATGAATGGGGCACCGTGATATCCACAATGAATAACTCCAGTTGGCTTTGCAAGGACAGACAACACAAGTGCCCTTAGTTCCTTTCCAGAGTGGCTGTGCTTCCTTCTATCCCCAGCCATATACTTCCTTTTCGCACTTTGCCAGTGTTTGTGGGTCTAGTTTTTTGTTTGCTTTGTATGATATTTTGTATTATTCTTATTTTAACTAGTATGAGATGAAATCTCATTGTAGTTTGGGTTTCCATTAAAGGTTTGGTAAAATTCAGCAGTAAATCCTTCCTTTCCAGGGCTTTTTTTTTTTTTTTTTTTTTGAAACAAGGTCTTACTCCACAGTTCAGACTGACCTTGAACTTGCAATAATCCTCGTGTCTCAGCCTCTGGACATTGCAATTATAGGGATGCTCTACACTACCATATTCAGGCTTGCTTTTATTGATACATTTTTTATTATTGCTTCAGTCTCACTGTTCCTTATTGATTTAAGTTTTTAATATCCTTTTGGCTCAGTTTGCTAAGTACAAAACTGTACCCATTTTTTAATTTCTTAGAACAAGTTTCCAAAATCACTGTTAGTAATCTTCTGGATTTTAGTGATAATTGTTGTAATGTCTTGTTTATTTCTAATTTTACTCATTTGGGCCTTCTCTTTCTTTGGTCTGCTTGGGCTAAGGGTTTATCAACCTTATTTATCTTTATACAAGACAACCTTTTCACTCACTGATCCTTGGTTATTCTTTTGAGTTTCTAGTTCACCAACCTCTGCTCTGGTCTTAGTACTTCTTTGTGCTGGGTTTGGGCTTGGTTTGTTCTTATTTTTCCAGGACCTGGAGAGGAATCATTAGCTATCTGCTATCACTCTGCTTTCCCATGCAGGAATTCTTGGCTCTAAATATCTTTTGAAAGCTGCTGTTTTTGTGCCCCTCAAGTTTTGCAGGCTGTGTTTTTACTGAATTTGATTCTAAGGATTGTTGTATGTGTCTCTGGTTTTGGCAATGGCCCACTGGCCCTTCACTCTGTGTGTGTGGTTTCTGGGGCTTCTCCTATGGTTGATTTCTTTTTTTTATAATGGCCGGCTCAGCCTGCCCTGGGGGTGCAGCTGGCACAGCATGTGGTGCTGGGGATCAAACTGCGGTCCCTGTGGTCGCCTAAGTTTTCTTAAGCAGGTGCTTCAGACTGCTGAACCATCTTGCCGGCCCTGTCGTTGATTTCTAGCTTTGTCCCTTGTGACCTGAAAGGTTGCTATAATCACAGCATCTCACCAGGAAGGATGTAGGTTGAGTAAGAGACTGAATGCAGTATCGTGCATGGGACAAGGACTCTCCAACTTTCTTGCCAATCTGCCCCTGTGCTGCAGCTATGAGACAAAGGACATACACGTGAAAGGCTGGCTGTAGTGATACAGGAGACTAGGCATGACAAAGCTGGTTGGGGAAGTGAGCATGACCTGTTAACTGCCAGATTTCAGACACATGTGCGGAGTAGTTGCTGAAGTCCTGAGCATGGACTTTTGTTAAGAACCTGAGCAGATTTCTGATAGGAAACTTAGACCTGGTATCAGCCTTAAGTGTGGGATTCCAGCACCACCTCTCACAGTCCAGATGTATAAGTTTCATGGTTTCCTGAAGATTTGCACAGCATAAAAGACACACTGCATAAAAGACAACACCAAGAGCTTGCTAGCCCAACTTTGCATGCTAGTTCACACTGTTTCCCAGATGCAGGGTGTACTTCCATCTTTGCTCTCCCCCTCTTTTCTTCTTTACTCAGCCCAAGCCTGCTCTGCAGAGCCAGTTTCTCCCCCACTCTTCACTTTCTTGAATAAACTTTATCACTGCTTTTTACTTGTTTTGTTCAATTCTTTGTGATGAGAAGAACCTGGAATCTAACTCCAGAGGGACAGGCCTGCAATCCAAAACACAGTAATGTTTAGTTGGAGATTCACTTTTAAGAAGCAGGCTACACAATAACAGTGGGGCTGTATCAGGGAAGGTAGGGAATGGAAGAACTCTTGCTTAGAAAAACCAAAGGGCACCAGGGAGGAAACCTGCAGATGCTGGTGTACACAAGGGGCATGGTGCCTGCCCAACCCACCACCTACTCATCAAATCAAACCAGAACACAATGTAGCACAAAGCTTTGGTTTGCTTCATTTTGTTTTCATTCATTCATTCATTCTTTTCTTTTCTTTTTTATTTATCTTTTTTGAGACAGAGTCTTGCTATGCAGTTCAGGCTGGCCTTGAGCTCACTTTTGGAGCTCAGGCTGGTCTTGAACTTACACTGATTCTCCTGCCTCAGCCTCCTAAGTGCTGAGATTATAGGTATGCACCACCACACCCGGCTCATTCATCCATTCATTCTTTTTTTTTTTTTTTTTAAGCGAATCCAGGGATTAAACTCAGGCCCTTGTGCTTGCTAGGCAAGTGCTTATTCTACTGAGCTATCTCCCCAGCCCTCACCTATTTATTCTTAAGAACAAACTTATAAAGACCACCAGCCACTTAGAAAAGAAGGGAACTATAAGAAAACAAAAGAACTTTGATAAAAAGGTAGCTATGTAACAAGCAGAAGTAAAATAAGTAAAAGTTGCAATTATCCAGGCATACAGGTGCACACCTGTAACCCTGTACTATGGAAGGCTGAGGTAGGAGGATTACAAATCCAAATCTAGCCCGGGCAACTTAGCAAGACACTGACTAAATTAAAAAAATCAAAAGCACTGGGGATAGAGCTCAGTGCAAAGGTCCAGGATTTAATCCCTAGTAGGAGAGTGGAAGGAGGAAAGCAAGAAGAAAAGGAGAAGAGGGAAGAAGAGGAAAACAAGAATAAAGAAGGATGAGGAAGGACAGAAGAAGGAAAACGAGGAGGAAGAAGAGGAGGAGGAGGGAGTAATGGGCTCAGTTAACACCCTCATTAAGCTAAGTCACTCTTGCATTTATAAAACAAAATACTGACATGAAAGAGTCCCTAAAATTATGAATAAGACAAGAGAAGTGAAAATAAAGTTTAAAGACAAAACAGTAATGATAACAACAGCAAAAGCTAAGAGTTTTACTGCTTGCCCAGACGTGTTACCTGCTATGTGCCATGCCTCCCTCACGGTAAGTGTGCAACTCTTAGCACTGTTGCCTGGAACCAGGGCACTGAGCAGCCCCTTGGCCAGGCAGGGAAAATGACAGACAGGAGGGGTGACCTGTACTTGCCCCACAAGTCCCCAAGATGGGCTCCAAGTCAGGACTATTCCACATAAGAAGAGTAGGAAGATGAAATGGAAAGGACCTGGCAGGGTGAAGCACAAGACCCAACACCCATTATCCAGGTCCTGGAATGAGAACAGAGTGGGTCTCGGAGAACAGAGAGGATTAGAGGTGCATTTCCAAGGTGAAGGACCTCCAAGCACCTGGATCATCATGGAGAATTTCTGAGTGAGAGGAAAGAGGAAAGAGGTCAACACCTGGGCAGGCAAGGGAAAGGGGCAGGCAAGAGATACAGGAGTTTGGGACACTGAAACACAAGCATCTTCTTCACATGGGCAAGCTAAAAGACATGGGCAAGCTAGAAGACAAGGGCTAACCAGAAATAAAAGTAGGGCACTCTGTCAGGGTTCATGGAAATAAAAAAGGCTCTTACTATCATGACTATGTCTGTCAACACCCTGGGTAACCGGGAGGAAAGGGGCAGACTCCTAGAAATACGCTGCCTGTCCAACAGATGGTGTCTATTTGCAAGCGTGTCCCTGGAGGGTTCCATCAAACTCTGAAGGAAAAATTAATGCCTGTCCTTCTCATGCCCTTGTAAGTAACTGAAGAGAAGGGAACACTCCTAAAACTCACTCTGTAAGGTGGATGGCCAAAGCCAAAGGAAGTGGAAGAGAAGAGAACCACAGGGCTCAAATGGGACTCAGCAGTGCAGTGTAAGGACACATGTATCATGCAACAGCAGTTTTTCCCTTGGGACAAGGAACTCACAGGTGAGTCTACTAGAAAAAGTCATTTGCTAAAAAAAAAAAAAAAAAAAAAAAAAAAAAAAAAAAAAAAAAAAAAAAAAAAAAAAAAAAAAAAAAAAAAAAAAAAAAAAAAAAAAAAGACACCATCTAAATAAATGGAGATAGTAGGATGCAAGTACACTGGGAAGCAAGAAGCCATTATCAGAAAAGCCAAATTTAGAGCAGAATGTGGCTATGGTAAGGCTGTGCAAGCTGCTGTTTTCTGCTTCCTGCTTGCAGGAAGACTATGGCAGACAGCTCCACCCTGTCTGGAAACTGGTGGATAGGAAGATGAACACTTCTGTGTCCAGTCTGCAAGAAGCTACATTCCATTAGAATGAGTCTACTCTCTCTACCTGGGAGACCATCCCTACCAGTCCTCAGTTTTATTTTATTTTTAGTGTATTTGGTATAGGGTCTATAGGATCTCATTATACAGATGGAACTCATAGTGATCCTCCTGTTTTCAGCCTTCCAAGTGCTGGGATTATAGGCGCACGCCACGCACAGTCTCATTTATCATCTCAGTGTGCCCTGGGGCAGGGCTGGCACAGCATGCCAGAGATGTCCCTGCGTCTGCCTAAGCAGGTGCTTTAGTCCACTGAGCTATCTGGCTGGCCTTCAGTCCTTTGTTTGCTTGCTTATTCTGGTTTTTTGAGATAGTCTTGTCACATAGCCCAAACTGGCTTTGAATTCACTGTATTGCTCAGGCTGGCTGCAACCCTCCTGCCTCAGCCCCTTCAGTGTGAGTTATGGGGGTGGCCATTATGCCCAGCACTAAGTCTTCAGATAACCCCTTACGTGGAGCTATAGTATTAGTTTCCTGTAATGAGCGTAAACACTGATGGTAAAAGGAGAAATAGGTGGTAAGATGCTGGCTTTCTTAGCCATGGCAAATCTTTCTGTTCTGAGCACCTCAAGGTTCCTTGCATAGTCCAAGAGCCAGAGAAAAGACAGGCATAGGTCCCTAAGCCACATGGCTTCTGATGCAGGAACATATGCATCTTACAGCACAGGGGTCACATGTGGACCACTGGACTCGGCAAGAACCTCCGTTTTCCCTGGTATAGAACATCTTATGCAATGGAAAAGAGCCATGTCTTCCTTCAGCTGCCAATGGAGATACACTGGATATGTTTATATATGTGCTCATGGCTACTTTAGTTCCCAGTTACAGAGGGAAATTGTAAGTGCTCAAAAGACACTAAAGTCCCTTTAGAAAAATTTGTCACTTTCATATACAAAAAAGGAGTTAACACACTGTTCAATAGGATCTAAGCTCTCAGGATCTCAATTACCATCCTTATCCTTATCTGTCAGCAGTTTCTTTTATAAAAACCTACCCATAAACCTATTTTTTTAATGTGCATTCATGTTTACAGCAGCATAATCATAAACCTGTTTAATCAGCTTTTCTAGTCCTCTCCCAGGTGGTGACAGACTCTCTTTAGCAATGTCAAGGGTTCCAATTTCTCCACATCCTCCTAACATTGATTACCTGCTGTTTAAATTCTAACCCACTTAATGGATATGTGACAGTACCCTGCTGTGATCTGGAGTGAAAATTATTAAAATAGACAAGAGAAAAACAAAAAATAAGCTATAAATCACTGGGTGTGATGGCACATGCCTGTAATCCCAGTACTCAGGAGGCTGAGGCAGGAGGATCACTGTGAGTTCAAGGCCAGCTTTGACTCTTAAAAAGATTAACAAATTGACAATGAATTTAACTAGATTAATGGGAGACTGTATTTCAAATGAAATAAATTACTATTGACCTTTCAGAAATAAAAAGAATTAGGACAAGAACGTAAATTCAAGCAATCTGGCTCTAGTACATATAGTACTTCTGAATAACAGGATAATAAACACGAGCCCGACAGATCATCAAGGCGTTATTCTCTCCCATCTAACTCCCACAGTTCAGTGTGGTCCATACAGACCACAGCTATCTGGGGACTCTAGAGAAAGTTATGAACACAATCGCCAGTGTTGCTGTATGCCACTTGGGGAGCAAGGGTAAGAAAGACATAATGAGACTGCTGCACTCCCGTGATCCTAGCTCCTTGGGATGCTGACTACTAAAGCACTGGAGTTCAAGGCTAGCTGGGGCAACACAACAAAATCTCATGTGAAAACAAAATAAAACACATAATTAAAAACAAACAACCCTCCAAGTACATGCTCTTTATAAAAGCATGATACTAAATTTCTTTATACATGATTTCCTGAAACAACCTGCTGATTACCTGCCTCATAGCATCACCACCACCACCACCATTACCACCACCACCACCACCCTGACGGAACCTCGAGCTTCACCAAACCACGCCCTCAGATCCAGGGGTTTGAATACTCTTGCTCCTGTGCACATGGTGCTCACATGTTATCACTCACCCTTCTTGTGTGTCCATCTTGCACTTCACCCTCTTGGAAGGAAGCTCCTAGAGAGTAGAGCCCTCCTGTGACCCCAGTGCACCCATGCTGGTCCAGGGAACAGAGGCACATGCTTCTTGTGGTTTGTTGACTGAGTAAAAAATGACTCGAACTGACTTCTCATAACCATCTGGATGCTTTAAACACTCTATTATTTGCCAGACATTGAAAGGATAGGCTGTAGACTCTTATTCACTGTCTCAGTTACTCTTCTCATTGCTGAGATAAAGTACCCAACACTCAAGGCTAGAGGAAGAAAGGTTTGTTTAGCTCATAATTTGTAGAAGTTTTAGTTCATAGTTGGCTAGCTTCAAGGGAAGACAATATGACAGTGGTAGTGCAGAGGAGAAACAGTCCATGACAGCGCAGGCAGGAGGCAGTGAGTAACGATAAACAACAATTAGCAGATTCTTTCTGTTCCTTTATATTGTACCCAGGATGAAGCACCCTTAATCCTACCCAGAACTATGCCAAATCAATCAATCAACAAATTTAGTTATCATATGTCCTTAATCTCAGCATCACACACTCTAGACTCTGCCACCTCTAAAACATCTCTACCTATATCCACTCTTTTTTTTAAGTTTTTGTGCATGTGTGTGTGTGTGTGCACGCGCGCGTGTGTCTCACTACATAGCTCAGACTCGTAGTGATCCTTCCAATTTCTGCCTTCCTAGTGCTGAGATTACAGGCATGCACCACCAATGCCCAGACTCCATCACCGGCTCAGTGCACCCAGGGGCAGAGGTGGCGTGGCATGCAGTGTCAGGGAAGGGATTTTTTTTTTTTTTTTGGCTGACTCAGGCTGCCTTAAGGGCAGGTCTCGTAAGACATGTGAAGCTGGGGATCCAATCACTGTCCCCTGCGCCTGACTGAGTTTGCCCAAGCAGGCGCTTAAACAACTGAGCTAACCTGCAAGCCCCTCCAAGTCCACTCTTGGGGTACATCTAGACACAAGCCATAACCTTCAATTCGCTAATTTAATACATACAGCAAATCCAAGGAGGTTTAAAAGTTACAGTATGAAGCTCAAAGTTTCAAAGAACACACATTTATCCCTAAAATAATTTCCTTTCTGCAAGGAAATCTAGAGGATACTTGAAACAGATTGCTTTTGTACATAAAATTAAGAAAGCTTTCATTATTTTGGGTTTCCCCAGGATAATGTGTTTATTTGTGTGCCATGGGAAACCATACTTGCACTAAATTACATAAGAAATTCCACTGTCTTCATAAAACTTGTAATGTATTTAATAGATGAATACATTCATAAAGCACTTTAATAAAGCATTTTTAACTTCAATACTTTTACTGTTTTGACAGCCATTTAAAAATGTAATATTAAAAATTTGTGAAATCTATCTTCTCTCATCTTCAGTTAATATGAGTAACATTTACTACTGTTTTAACTCTGAGAGTAGAACTAAAACCTGAAAAATTGGATCACTATTCCTTTTTCCCGCCCGGTACCAGGGATCAAACTCTGAACCTTGCAGGCACTTAAGCCATTGAGCTATCTCCCTGGCCCTGTGTCACTATTCTTATTGTCTTCATCTGGCAATTGTATACCCAGTTTTTGTTCAAAAGTCCTTTCCCTGAATATCTGTTCCTTGGTAAATTGGTGTTTGCCTCAGAAACATAATTCAGAAATATCCATCTAAGTCCGGCTACCGAGTGCCAGCAGCAATGTGGCCTGAGGTTAAAGGAAAGCACTTGGGAAAGGCAAAGACCTGGGTCAAAACCTCAGCTCTCCCAGTGTACCCTGGCCTTGGCCTTCTCACTCAGGAAATGGAAACAGTAACAGTGCCAGCCTCCACAGGGTAACATGAGGGTGAGGGCCTTACCTCAGATCTGACTGGAGTAACACACATGTGCATTCATGGTGGTGACAGATCACACTGCACAGGACTGAAAGACTGGCCTGAATCTTCCCTCCACCTTCACTATCTGCACAGCTGGTTAATCCTCTACCCCTTTCACAAGTTTCTACCTTGGGTAGCTACTGCCTGGGCCAGAAGGCAAATGCCTGTTACTCAAGACTGGCTCCAGGATCACTCACCTGGCTAGAATCCTACTTCCCCACACGTATACATGCTCTTTAGCCTTGGGTTGTCTCAGCACCAGGGAGGTGGCAGATGGCCAAGGACTACATAGTACTTGCAATGCCCCGAGTATGTCAGAAACCCAGATAGAGCCAAAGTTAAAACTGGACCCACAGTAAGAACCCGGTTCTGCTCCCCTGTACCATGAGGTGACATTCCAAGTCACCCTATCTTATGCAGCCACCCACCCTGCAATTGCAAGAGGTGTTCTCATTAATAAACATACCTCCTGTTTCGATGCTGTCCCTCCTTCAGTCTCCTACTCTGGCTCTGGGCCCTATCAGCTTCTGGCCTCCAGCCTCCTGGAGCAGATGGGACACCAGAGCTCTGCTCCCTCCTTCCACTAGCACAGTGCCAGCCAGCCACTCACCCACTATGTGCTGCATCAGTCCCTCCACATGGGAAGCCAGAAACATAAAAGCATCAGAGGACCTGGTCAGAACAAGGCAGCAACATCCACCAGGTGGGGAGAGGCCAGGTGGAAAATATTACTCACCAAAACCCATCCCACGAACTGCGCCTGCCACGGATGATGCCTGTGTGGACCAAGCTATCCAGACAAGCAATGCCAGCTTTTTCCATAACCAGCACAAGAATGAAGCTGTAGGAACACTGCACTTTGGAAGCAAAGCTTTCCCTGAACTTGGCAGTTTTCTGGTCTCAGAGGGGTGAAATGACACACAACTCTCTGGAAAGCTCCCTGCCACTGTATGCTGTAGGAGGCAGCCATCTGAGCAGGTGTGAAGGTGACTATGCAGCAAGCACTAGATTACTATCATCAACACACTCTTGTTACCTGTGGTAATGTGAGAAGTGTGGCCCTGTCTGCACTAACACACTTCACATTCCTGGTGAAAGTAAACACAGTCATCAAACAGAAAGACACTGATAAGTGCATCACAACCAGCCAGGCATGGTGATAACACCTGTCATGGAAGCACTATGCAGGCTAAGATAGGAGGATCACAATTTGGAGCCCCTGATGTGAGAGCGACCTGGCCGTGACATCTGTCACCCCAATGACCACCATGATTGGTTCAGCTGATCTGGCTGCTTAAGCAGGTGTCCCCTTCCTCCCTCAGTGCTGTATGTGTGACACTCCTAAAGCTGTGTACTTTGTTAAAGCGGATGACCACTCCTAACAAGAGAGGTATATTGGTTGACACATCATGTCAACCCGAGAAGTTTTAAAAGTTTAATTAAGTGACTCAGCAGAGTCACTTACTTTGTAAACATCCTCATCCTGTGCAAGAGGAGGGCATGAATACTGTGAGTTGTACACCCCAAGCCCCAGGGTAGCTTGTCTATCATGTAAGGAGAGAGGCTGGCTAGAAGCCCCAGCTGCTGCCTTTTCCTTTGCTCTTTGCTGTTTTCTGCTGCCATGAATTGCTGCTCTCTGCCAAGTGCCACTCAGCATGGGAGCCAGCCAAGTATACACTGAAACGTCCACATACTGTGAGCTACATAAACTTTTCCTTCCTTAATTTTGGGTGTTGGACATTTTGTCCCAGCAACAAATAAAAAGTAACTGAGACAAAATTTGGTACCAGGAGTGGGGCCATTGCTGTGACTACCTAAGTATGTTCAAGAGCTTTTGGAAATGGCTTATGGGAAGAAATAAAAAAGGTTTGGAAATGTGGCCTATTAGTTAATACCTTTGGCTCTTCCGTATGGGACACTCTGGTCAGAGCTCAGAAGACCAGAACGCTGATAGAAATCCTGCCTGTAAAGACCAGGCTGGGGAGGTTTCTGCTGGGAAGAAGTACTGCATTGGTTGCTCGATTCCAAAAGATTTGTGTTATGGCTTGGCACAAAGTTTGTCTACATTTTGCTCATGTCCAAAGACTTTGCCTGAGACTAAGATTAAGCACAGTAAACTAGTTAATCTTACCAAAACAAAACAAAAAACCCAAAATAAATCTCAAGGCCATCAAATGTTGAAGCAGTGGCATGGCTACTGTTGGGGGCTTTTAGTCAGACATATGTTGAGTGTCAAGAGCAAAGAGCCCAGCAGGATGATTTAAAATGTGAGTTTGGAAGGAGAAGGAGAAGGAGGAGGAGGAAGAGGAAGAGGAGGAGGAGGAACAGGAGGAAGAAGAAGAGGAAGAAGAGGAAGAGGAAGAGAAGGAGGAAGAGGAGGAAGAAGAGGAGGAGGAGGAGGAGGAGGAGGAGGAGGAGGAGGGGGAGAAAAAGCACCAGGAAGGCTGTTGGCAACTGCAAAGATAAAGCTGAGATCTCCATTGCCTGGGAAGAACAGGAGAATAGATGCCCTGAGGGCATCACAGGAGGTGGCAGGTTCTCACCCTTTGCAGCCTTAAAATCGCAAGGGTGAGGGACTTTGCTTTGAGGAGAAAGTAGCAGAGTCCCATGTTCCAAAATGGAGACAACAGCCACAGCAGGTTCCAAAATAGAGGCAGTGGATTCCAAATGGTGCTGACATAGAGAATTTGTTCCTCAAAATCAGGGTCAGAGTGCTCCATAATACAGGCAGTTGACCACTACAGCCAAGAAAAAACAAAACAAAACCTGGCTACCGCTCCAGCTTGCAACAGACTTTGCCATCATCCACATGGCATTGGTTTTAGAGGCATTCAGGATACAGGAATTCTGAGGTTAAGAAGTCTTCCATTTAGAAACTCCAAAAGTTTAAAAAAGCCAAAACACAGATTGTCCAAAAAAAGCTACAAGGAGAGAGCAAAACCAGACCCCCCAAAAACACCATGAGAACTACCAGTAAAAATACAGTATGGGTGGAGCCACATAAGACTTTTGGAGCTCATAATCCATTACAGATTGTTTCAGATGTTCCACATAAAACAATAGGACTTAATATCTGTCCTGGATTTTGATGTTTGTATCCTGCTGCTTGTACCTTTTAAAATGGTAATGTTTTTCTTGTGCCACTAAATGTTTTATTTATTTTTAATTGATACAATGCATATTGTTGTCTTCATAGTAGTTGTTCAGAGTACAAGATGCAGACATGATAACTTTTCTAAACACTATTGGTACAAACATTTCTTCTCATTGAACTAAGAGAAAGTAGTTGTATACACAGAGCAATATTCCATAATAGTAGTGGGTTATCGGCAGAACTGGCAATGTCAGAAGCTGTTGCCTGGAGCCTTTTACAGCTCAGCATACTAATCTGGCTGTACTTTTAATGCCTTATCATTAAACTTTTCTGCTGGGTGGTTAAGTCCAAGTTAAAGCAAGACCTATATAATAAAACATGTAATTTTCATATCTGACAAGGTCAGTCAAATCCCCTCAGGATTTACCTTGAAACCATGTACAGCGTTTTGTAGAACTTTTGTCAGTGTCAGCCGTCTGGATGAGTCACAGTCATTGCTTGACCAGTTTGTTCTCTGTGAAAGCCTGAGAGAATGTCTTCTCTCTAGGTGACTCTCCTTAGGTACACTATACATCATTGATCCCTTTCCTCTGTGGCCTCATAATCTCCTTGAACAGAAAATTTGGGACACCACTGAGTTACAGGATGTTACAGTACAGATTCTCTTATGTCCTGAATCCTCACTGACTTTGAAGGGCTAGGGCCAAAATACTGGCTGTCCTTGTAGCCCTTCTTTTTCTCTAATTTTTGGTCTGCAAACTTAGGTTCTTAACCCTCCAGAAGAGAAGCTTAGTGATACTATTACTCTATTACATAGGTACTTGAGCTTATTATCACTGTCTTTCTCAATATTAAATTGTAGCATGAAATGTTGAAAGTGTTTAACTTTTTGCTTATACAGGGGCTCACAGCTAAGAGTTTCCTTTGGACTTTTCAACAATATTAAAACTGTTAAAACTTTGGCAACTCTTAAGAGATGGACTGAAATGCCTTTTGCATAAAGGGATGTGCATGAGTCTTTGGGGGGTGGGTGCCCAGGGGCAAAATGTCATGGTTCTAATGTAATACAATGTTCAATTTGGAAAATGTTATTAAGAATGTGTCTGTACCTAAAAACTGGTTTAAGAAAATGTCTGGTTGCCAAGTTGACAAGTGATGGATTATACTGGTTGAGACATTGTGTCAACTTGAGAAGTTTAAAAAAGACTTGATGCTTTTGTTTGTAAAGGCCGAGAAAGATCCCATATAGACCTGATGTGCTGGCCAGGTATCAGGGCCACCCAAATTCTGGCACTGCCAATATCTTGTTCCAAGGCAGCTCTAAAATAGCCCTGAGCTCGACCAGTAAGCTGCAAGACCAGCGCATCCATGGGGACCAAGGTGGGGTAACTCAGGTATAGCACATTTCCAGTATTGACAAACTAACACGTGTGGCACACTGGCTGTACACACAGGCAGCTGCTGGAGGCCAGTGGTACTTTATACAAAGGCATGCCCTACAGCTCTGGCTGAAGGTAATGATCTCTTGGGAGGGCTGAAGCTCTGGTAGCTTCCTGCAGCACCCCAGCCACAACTGGGGAGCCACCGTGGCTGTAATCTAAGATCACTGTACCGCCAAAGTGAGAAAAGAATCAGGGGTGCAGGACTGACTGACCCACAGTACCTAGACAAGGCTGACCTGATCCAACCACTCCACAGGTGCTCAGCGCATCGCACGGTCACATAACTCCAGCAGGCCTGACTCAGGGAGGCAGTGTTCTGCTGATTCTCTTCACTCTGGTTTTCCTTCTGTTTTTGTTTTGGTGCTGGGTGTTTTGATGTTTTGAACTCAGAGCCTTATACATACTACCAACATGTACTACCATCAAGACACTTCACCAGCCTATTCATTTCTTCAATATATATTCACAACTTTTAATTTTGGTTTTAAGACAAAAACAAAACACAGAAAAACACTCTGGTCTCTTTCTCTTGGTATAGTTTGGCTTCTCCTAATAGAAAAGAAAGGAAAAAGTATCACTTTAAATATACCAGGAAAGCCAAGACAATTTCTGTGTATAAAAAGTTGTGTTCTCATCTTCTTTGAAATAAAAAAATACAACTTTCTAAGACATCAAGTAGATATCAGTAAGTATTACAACCCAAGAGTTAAAATCCAAATATGCACCTGGGCTAACTGCATCTTTTAGATGGTATTAGTACTTCTGCTACTGAAATCTGATGTAAATTTTAATATTACAGAAATAGCATCATGGCAATAGTAAATAATATAGAAAATACTGCACCTGGAAAGGCATAACTTTCTTTCCACCAGATTTCCCTTCAAGGAATAGCTCGATCCTTCAAATTCTGAGTTGAAGTAGATTTTACAGATGAATGCTTGAGTTCATGATGGGGCAGGAGCTTGGGATGCTCACTTAATGATTCACTATAAACCTGCAGAGCCCTCTCCCTCACACAGGGCCTTACAGGTCAGGCCACAGGCAGCAGTACTGGCCTGCACAGAGCAGAAATAGTATTCTGAATGTGATGCTGCTGATTCTACCTTATATATCTCCCATTCTATAGCTCATCTACTTTTTTTCAAGGTGTTTTTGAAAAAGTATGATAATGATGTTGTATTTATCAATATTTTCTTCTACCTAGGCCTATAAATAAATTTTCTTGTACGCGTTAAAGAGTCTTGCTCCTCATGGAAGTTCTTGACCCACTGCATTTAGGTCTGCAATCCATTCTTTCAGTTGATGAGTAAGGCTCTAACTTTTCTCTGCTATGGCCCACCACCTCTCCTTTTTCTCACTGACACAGTCTCAACTATGCAAAAATCAAGTCTCTGTGTCTGTGTGGACACAGCTACTGATGCTATCCCACTCCTGTTCTGTGTAGCTTATGTTTGTTTCCACATATCTTTTTTGTTTGTTTTTTTAGAAAAGGTCTATGTAGCCCAGGCTGGCCTTGAGCTCACAGTGATCTTCCTGCCTCAGTTTCCTGAGTGCTGGGATTATAGGTGTTGGCCACCATGCTGGCTTGTGACTCTATATGTTATCAACAAGCTTTATGATAAGTCCTGGCACCTCATCCTGGACCATTTCCAATGCCTTTCTTTATACACTGGGACTAACTGACCCCCTTTTGTGCATGCTGGAGCTACCACAACTCTCGAGGTCAATGCTGGTGAGTGCCAAGTGGTGTCATTAACAGCCCTGGAAACTGCTAAAAAATGAGCAAGGATGAATGGGCACCTTCTGGAAAAACAGGAAGAGACAGTGCAAGAGTGAGAGCACCTCAGAGAATCTCCATACTGCAAGCTCATGTGATGAAAAGGTTCAGGTCCAGTTGCAGAGGACTACCAGGTGGTTTCAAAAACCATCTCCTCCAGAGGACTTTGTAAAACACCACAAGCTGTATGCTAACCTCAACACAAAATAAAGAGACAGAGACTACTTCTTCCAGTACAGAACAGGAAGACAACCTCTCAGGTGACAGGTGACAGGTGACAGGTGACATTACGAGGGCACGTTTAACCGAGTACAAGAGTGCCTGTGGCTGAGCCTGTCTCTGCTGTGTGGTGCTACTGACAAAAGATGCCACAAAGGGCTGACAAGAGGCCTAAAGGCTAGGAAGGGCCACACCCTAGGAACAGGCAGCTGCAGGTGCAGTAGGCTGTGTCTACACATAAGTTGGAAAACTATATTTGCCAGCACAATATAATTTCAATGTTACAAAAGCATTTTGTTTTAACTATGTAGTTATAGGCTGGCCTTGATATAGCCTAGGTTGGGCTCAAAATGCAGGTCCTCCTGATTCACTCTCCTAAGTGCTAGGATCACAGGATGTACCATCAAATCCAGCTTCAGAAATAAAGTTTTAAAGGTCAACCTTCACTAAGAGTAGTCGCACATGGCTATAATCTCGGACTCAAAATGCTGAGGCAGGAGGATTGTGAAGAGCTCAAGGCCAGCCAGGGCTATGACCCTTTCTCAAAACAAAACAAAAAAAAAGTGCTGCTCTGTGTTCTCAGCTGACCTCTCTGATGAAGAGGTGACTAGGAAAGCTGTGCTGGTGACACAGGCAACGAGTGACAACAACTGTTGGTTAACCTGACCGTGCTGTTTTTACTTTCTCAAAGATTTCTGAAGGTAGCAGTCTCTGAGGTGCATGTGATTAGGAATAGCATCTTGGGGCCGGCGAGATGGTTCAGTGGTCTAAAGCGCCTGCTTAGGAGGGCTCAGGCAACTGCGGGGACTGCAGTTCGATCCCCGGCACCACATGCTGCGCCAGCGCCACCACCAGGGCAAGCTGAGCCAGCCACAAAATGAATAAATGGAGAAACAAACAAACACAACAAGCAAACAAATAAATAAATAAATAAATAAATAAATTAAAAAAAAAAAAAGAATAGCATCTCACTCCATCCTATGGCCAGATGAGATTTAACTCTGTGGATGCACATGTGCATGCTACATGGATGTCAATTTATTAAACAGCACAGCTGTATTCCATAAAAGCACTGAGTCAGGATAAAATCTCATAGACTTAAAAATAAATTACTGAATCCAGAACATATCTGTGTGTGGAGGCATTCAGAGAGAAGGGATTCATGCTGTCACGGCGAGAAGTTTTCATACATTCAAGATAAAAACTAGAGAACCCAGACATCTGGGAGAGACAGAAATTTAAGAAATACATAGCCCAGTCCAAATTCCCAGCTCAAAACTTGACATCAGGACATGGAATCAACTGGTTGGTGCAGTGCAAATGTCCATGAGCAGGAATGAGGCCTGGGATGGATGCTCTGAGGTCAAGGTCAGGAGGCATGGGTCAGACGCAGAGATTCTGGAGCCCCTGGGTCTCCAGCCAGAACCTTGGTTCTCCCATGCTCAGAGCCACAGGTGTCTAGGTCCATGTTCCCAGGAAAGGCTCCCTGCCAGGTGATTTCCAACCCTCCTAAGCTCATACGTAATGGTGAGCTCTTTTGTTAGTGCGAGTCAGGTGGATGGGTGGAGAAAGCCAGTGAGGTTCCTGGCCCTGTGACATGCTTGCTATCAAACCCAGTACAGCTGCCAGTAGGGCACACGTGTTGCACTCTTGCAAACAGAAAAACCCAAGATGCATCAGCTGTTTGAGGCCACCCAGCTAGGAAGGACAGGGCTGGCATTCCAACTCCAACTTAGTGACTTGTAGACAAAAACTTCTGACCCAGGTCTACCATGGTAAGGCGACAGTTCATTAAGAAAGCAGACACTTTTTCCTTAAAATTTTACCTACACAGTAACCATACTGAGCCACAGTACACAAATACCAAAGTGCACAAACTAGAATGTGATGAGCACTCATCAGCTGGACTCTGTAAAGGCTCTGGAAGAGGACTAGAAGGGACAGTTGCTCACTCTTTCTCTCCTCCTGTCACTATGCACCGGTGTGGCTTCCCAGAGCTATCAGTAACTCCATTTTTTGCTACCATTTTGTTACTTTGTGAAGGCCGGGAAGAACAGCCTGTTCCCAGTACAAGATACTATGTTGCATGCCTGCACCCTGGTGTACCCCTTAATAGCTGAGGGACACTTAGTGTTTAACACCAGCTTGCATGGTGCACTGTGAGCACACCTGACCATGCCTGAGGTGTGCTGCTACCACTCCTGGGTTTGGAGACGTTCTTTTTGCTTTCAGTTGTGTTTGGTGCTGGAGACTGAACCCCAGGCCTTGTATGTACTGAGCACACGCTCTACCATCCTGTGTTCCACTAGCACATATTTACACTTTATTTCTTAAGAGACCTTGGACTAAGTAAGTCACCAAACACATTCTAATCATTACCTTTCTCTGCTCAGGATTAATATACACTTTTTGACATCTGCCTGTAGGTTTGGTTGAACAAGGAAAGGTTTCCAACCATCTCAAGGAACACATTAACCCAAGGAAAAATTGTCACAGAGGCAATGGTGGGGGGGCGGGGAATGAGGAAGGGGCAAAGAGAATTTCTGAAACATTTTATAGATAATGCACACTCCTGATACCTGTGGGTTGTGTCACTCCTTAGGGCTACCTGGGCTCAGGGGTACAGCCTTTGTAGAGATCTGCCTGCCTTATAGGAGCACAGCAGGTACCGTGGGGAGTTTTGGGGCATGTATGGGCAGCTAGGCAAGTATGTTTCAATTTATGAATGATTTATATTACTACAGGAGCAACGAAGGCATAAGAGGGCTTCTCCAGCTGCCTCCTCCCCAGACCCTGACCTTTCCACTAGAAAGGGGAAGCCAGGCCTTGCTTCCACTTGGAATCGCAGAACAAACTCTTCTCTGTTCACATGCCACTTCGGGAATAGAAGCCAGGGCTCTGGATCAAAGGACTTTAGGTCTCCTCTTACCTGGTAAAAGGAGTTTTTGGTGCTAAATGCCATGCTTTGCCCCTGGGGAGGGACCACATTAGCAGAGGCCACTAGAGTGGGATATGTCAGAAGGGACAGTTAAGAACATAAACAATCTGTCCTTTCCTGTCCTTAACGGCTCACCCCCACCCCTACCTCCACGCCATCTCCTAGGGTCTGAAGCTGCTTTTGCAATTCCTGTAAAGAATGCCTATGCCACACCCCACTCTTCATGGCACTGAGCTATGCTCCTTGAGCCACTGCTCTTGGGCAGTCCTGTTTTAGAGACAGAACCCTACTGCTGGAGACTTCAACACTCAAGAGTACCTGCAGAAAGGACAGGCTGCTGGGGTGGTTGTAGGTGACAGACTACAGGGCAAGAGGAGACAATAGAGGACCTCAGCCTCTAGATAAGCTGGGTCACCAATGAATACAAAAAATGAGTGCATCACAGCATGTGGATGACAGCCCTTCAAGTGCCCAGTGGGTCAAAGATGATGACTATACACAAGGGAAAGTTGGTACTATTTAAACTAAAGTCAGGAAGCACTACAGGCTGACAGAGGAAGTTTATGAGACAGGTGCAGCTGGGTGAACTTAGGCCTTGTCACTGATGTCCCGTGTGGTGCCATTTGGCAAGGTAACATGTGTGCCCCTGCTAGGAGGTGCTCTGGGCCCAAAAAAGCCATGCAGATGTCCAAACACAGGTTGCAAGGAGACATTCAGGCAGTGGCACTACACACACTCACTGCCATGGACTTATAAGTGGGTCCTACCTCAGCCCCAGTATCAGCAGGAATCTCCCCTTTTGAGGTCGTGGGGAGTGACTCAAGTTTCCCTGTCTCTCTCATACCACTTGACTCCTTGAAGACAGCAAGAGCTTGTAGTCTGAGTTACTGGGGAGGCTAAGGCTGGAGAATCCCCACAGCCCAGGAGATTGAGGACAGCCTGGCTGACACTGCAAGACCATAGCAAGAGATCCTCTCTCTGTGCAGGAATATCACAACGAAATTTTAAGGTCACAAAAACACGACTGAAAGCAGGATGTAATTTAATGGTATAAGACAATATACAGCTTTTTTATTAAACTACCAGTTTTTTGGTTTTCCTAACTAGTTCAAGGAATCAGTTTTTTTTTTGCTGTTGTTGTTGTCTTTTTGAGATAGGGTCTCGTTATGCAGTTCAAGCTGGCCTTGAGCTCACTTTTGTAGCCCAGGCTGGTCTTGAATTTGCACTGATCCTCCTGCCTCAGCCTCCCAAGTGCTGGGATTACAGGTGTGCACCACCAGGCCCGGCACAAGGAATCAGTTGTTGAACAAATGACATCTTTGAACAGGAGAGAAAAGAAACATCCCAAAATGAATGAATTAAATAAAACTCTGTTGTTCTTTTATAATACTGTAAGTCGTTTTATTTAAACATCTGTATAATGTAAAATAAGACAATATAGATGTTCTATTTACAGACTTTCCAGGGGAAGCTTGATAGGTGTGTGTGTATGTGTGTGTGTGTATACGTACGTATATACGTATATATGCTTTTAATTCTAGTGAAGCAATTAAAAGGTAATTTTCAATAATCCTACTGTGACAACAAGAACAAAGATCTGAATTGTTTATTTCCAGAAAATCATGTTAACCTTGTGTTTTGTTTCTCCAGATACACTAAACATATGATACTTAGGCTATTTATTTTTTCACATATGAACCTATTAACATCTGCGCAGTTAAATCTGTAATTCAGTTAATAAATTATCTTTTTATTGCTTTAAAAAAAAAATCAGTATGTAAGTGGTGCCCTGACAGACCAGCATTTGTACCATAAAAGAACTAGAGAAAGGGCAGTGACTGTTATCGGCGACATCACCTACTATTAATAGGTGGTGCCAGGCACTCTGCAGAGCAGTTGCCCACACAGGGTGAGCCAAATTATCCCTGTCTGATCAGTCCCACATGGAGTGTGTTGTTGGTTACTCACTGAGCCGGAGGTTGCAGAGTGAAGCAGCACAGCAGTGCACAAGTGACCAAGACCTCCAATTCCAACTGGAACTGGCGATGAGGACTCTGAGGAAGGGAGGCAAGATGGACAAGACAGGCTGGGAACAAATGTAGCTCTTCTAGGCGAAGCCCAGCAGGGCACAGCCTGGGGTGCAAAGCAGGCCACAGTGGCAAAGATACTGTGGTGGGCCAGCAGAGTAAGAAAATTATGGCAACCTTGGGGATGGTTTCAATGGGAAGCAGAAAGGGTCTCTGTTGACTTCTGGTCCTAATGGGGTACAGACTTAACACCTGCATGACAGTTCTGCAAACACGGAGTTCTTACATAAAGTACTGCATGTATTATTTACTCCACTTGTTTTTCTTCTTTTGAGACTGGGTCTAGTGCCACCCAGACTGCCCTTCAACTTGTGCTTCTCCCACCTCGGCCTCCGAAGTAGTACTATTTCCTAAACACTTTTGAACTGGTTGTCAAATGAGTAGCTGAAAATAGAAAGGTCAAATCCCAGTGATTCAAGGCACTACCTAAAAATCCCCTAGTCCCTATTTCTGAAGGAGGGCGGTGGCTAGGAGAAATGTGCTTCATGAAATCAACCCCAGGTTTTACCGAGTGTTTTCTCTGTAAGGTGCTTCTATTTCGACTTACTTGAGCCTCTACTCTAGGGAACTGTCCAGATGAAGAAACTGAGGCTCCAAAACTTTGTCACTTACCCAAAATCACACTAACAGATGTCCAATGTTAACCACAGTACTGTGAGCAATGCCACAGTCACTTCCTTGTGCACAGACATGTATGTGCATACCCGTGTATGCGTGCATGCATGTGTGCGTCAACTTCAGGCACACATTCGCATATGCATACATACACGCATGCGTGTGTCTGCGTGTATGCATACGTGTGGATGCCAATATGCGCGTGCGTGTTTATATCACGAAGTGCTATTCAAGCCCACCTACGAGTGTGGGTATCTGGGCAGCAGGGTCTGGTCCAGCAAAGTAGATTCTGGGGCTCATCACAGACAGCTGGGTTTCCTTAGGCTCTCTGCTTTGTCTTTCTACTGAACTGGGGCGCTATCCCATCTACCTGGACCGGAGAACTGAGGGAAAAGCAGCACACATCCTTCCCAGCCCAACCAGACTTCCCTTCTGGCCTCCCACCTAGGCCCCACCCACACGCACGACGCACACACGCATACTCACCCGAGACGCGAGGACATGCCCCGCCCCTCGGGCCCTCCCTCCCAGGCCCTGCCCTCCACTACCGCCAGCCCCCGCGCCCGCCATCCCGGTTCTTCTCGGTCCTCGGTGACGGCCGGCCACCGAACCTGGGGCCCCGCCCCTTCCGCCATAGCCAATCAGCAGAGCTCGGGAGGCGGCGCCGCAGGCCCTGCCCTCCTCCCTGAGCCCCTATTGGCCAGCCCGATTGTCGCTCAGAAGGTCACGGCCCGCGCCCGCTGTCCCCCTCCCCTCCTCCCTCCTTTTAGGAAAGGCGGCGGCGGGGCACAGCGGGTGCGGGCTACGATTACGGCCGAGGGCACGGTGGGCAGGGAGGGCGTGCAGGCCGAGTGGGCCGGATGAGCCGCGACGGGCAGGGCGGATACCACGGCGTCTCCGCGCAGCAAGATGGCGGCCTGGCGGCGGGCCAGGCGCGAGGCGGGGCGCTCCCTCAGGGCGGCTCGCGGCCCGAGGGCGGAGGGCGGAGGGCGGAGGGCGCAGAGCGGCCGGGCCGCGGCCGTGTGGGGCGCCGCTTACCTGGGGGCTCGGCCCGGCGCGGCCTGCGGGCGGGGCCCGGTTGTGCGGCGCGGCGCCCCGGCGCGCGGGACCGGACGGCGGCGGGGGCGCAGGGCGGCGGATTGTTGTCGTCGCGGGGGTCAGAGTTCGTGACCCCGACCGCCGCCGCCGCGCGCTGAGGAGGAGGGCGACTGCGGCGCTTCCTCTTCCCGACGCCTGCCCGGCGGGGGGGGCGGCTCGCGATTGGCTGCGCGCGCGCGGACGCCGCGTCGCTCCTCCCGGTCTGCGGCCGCCGGGCGGGCCTGTGAGCGCCGGCGCCAGTCAGGTCGGTTCCCTCTTCGCTGCAGGGATAGGGGTCCGAGTCCCTTTCTAGGCGCGGGATACGTGTCCGGAGTGGGGATCGGGTTCGGGGTCTTCCCGGAGCGTGGGATCGAGGTCCCTCTCGGGTCGGGGATCGGGGTCCGATCGGTCTCCAGATGGAAGATTACCCTCTCGGGGGAGAGTCGGGGTCCACCCCTCGGCTCTTGAACGGCTAGGGGTCCCCCTAGGGGCGGGAGAGCTGGAGTAAAGGTCTTACAGCTTAGGATGTGAGAGATCGGGGATGGGAGTCGGGGGTCTCATCCATTGGGCACAGAATATGCGTGGTGTGAGGGATCGAGGATTAGAGGTCTCCCTTTTCCGAGTGCGGCACCGGTGTCGGGGTCCGGCATCTAGGGGTAGGGAGTGCGGTGAGACATATAGTTGTGTATCGGATTGGGAATGTTCGTTTGCAGGTTTTTTTTTTTTTTTTTTTCTTGCACTTCTTGGTTTGTACGGAGTAAATACTAACTGTGGTTTTGAATATTCGCCCGTGTTCCCTACACCTTTTAGCTGCCCTGCCAAGGGCCCTCCCCCCCATCTTTTCGCTGCCCTGCCAGGTCCCCCTCCCCCAGCTGGAAGCCGCTTGGGAGGAGCTGGTGGCTGAATGTGAGTCAAGACAGAAGGCCAGATGTTGACTCAGTGACTGTCTCCAGAGGGAATCCGGTTGCTTTGTTGTGTACCTTTTCAAAAGTTAAGTTTTTAATGCTAAAAAGTGCTTCTAGACTGTGTAAAAGTTCACAGCAGTAAGGTTTTGATAGAAACATTAAAAATTGTACTTGATTTTTTAAAACTACTAAATGGCAGGTAGAATGAATGATTAGTTTTCTGTGAATGAAGACTCTTAAATTTCATTTTTCTGAGGTGCAGGATCTGTGACCTAGATGATAAAAGAGGTGAGCCACATCATAAGCCCTTTCCTGCCTTAGATTGGCTTTGTAACAGGTGAGGGGATTCACAGTCACACAAGGCATACTGATCTTTGGTGCCAACTGTACTTTCTCTGGGTTCCTGTTAATCAGCATCTGCAGGTGCTGTTATACATCTTTAATCATTGCTTTATTGGCCACTAAAAACATGGGCTCTTTTAGAGTGCTATTTGCACCTCCAGGTCCTAGGACTCCAACTGAGTGCCACCCAAGCTCTGATGGGAGATGCAGTGGGTCCCAGGCACACATGAACATCTGCAGACATGAACGACAGAACGAAACAAAACAACTCCTGGGGCCTCACCTTGATTCCCCAGGAGCAGTGCCAACTGGAATGACAAAAATGGCAGAACCCACCCTTGGTTGCAGTGTGTAGGGAGCCTGTCCTTGGGCCCCACTCTGCAGTGGGTGAGTGCCTTTTAGCGCTGCAGTCTTGACAGCCACAAATACATCATCCTGATATTTGCAGAGGAACTCAGGACAGTGAGGCTCGATGGCTTTACTGAGCTGAGGTGCAGGCCTGGGACTTCCAGCCATGAAGCTGCTCACACCCGTTT
Organism: Capromys pilorides; assembly: GCA_004027915.1. Lineage (NCBI taxonomy): Eukaryota > Metazoa > Chordata > Mammalia > Rodentia > Capromyidae > Capromys > Capromys pilorides. The sequence continues at coordinate 73,681 of PVKN010000166.1, read as the reverse complement.
CTGTGTCTGAGTGGCCTTCATGACACTTTGCAGGCTACCTTCTGAGGAAGCACTGACCTGTTTGGGGGCTGCCATCAGGAACTGGATCATGTGGTTTTAGCTTTGTGTCCAGCACAGTGTGGATGTGCTTTTTTGCCCTCCATGGTTATTTTGTATCTATTGTTGATTCAATAGAAAATGTTGAAGTGCTGACTCAGTAGAAATCAAGTTTTGAATAAATAGTAGTTGCAGATACACTAAACTTCTAAATTATTATTGTGAAACAGACATTTACCTTTTGAGGGGAAAGGGAGGTACTGGGAGGAGGACTCAGGACCTTGCACATCTAAGCAAATGCTAAACCATTGAGCCATGGTCCTACCCCAAAGACTTCATTAGGAAGGGACCTGTTTCTGTGAGCATAGTTACTGTTCAGGTGGTGAGTATGGTTCAGCAGCAGAATGTGCAGGCCCTGGGTTTGAGCCCCAGCATTACAACCCACTAGTCGGTCCTGGGGTTGCTAATGTCTTTTGTATTCTCAGACCTTCAGAAGTACCTGGTGTGGCTTTGCAGCAATTTGCACTAGCTTCTGCTTTGTATTACTTGTATATCCATGACATGGCTGTAAAATAAGCTTGAAATCCTCTAGTGTTGGCCTTGTCTTGGTCACTTAGTGCCAGGCTAGGCCCTCCTTACATATTCCCCTGTGTAATCTCACCAGAATCATTGGGAGCAGATACTTTTACGTTGGTTCTGTAGTCAAGATGCAAAGAGAGGGTAACTTCTCCAAGCCCTCTTGGCTCACATTTCTCAGAAGCAATTTCTGCCCTCAAGGACTCTTCACTGCCTACTTCTTGCTCCCATCACACTTGTCCTCAGGCTCATCAGATTATTTGGGAGGCTAAACCCCACATTGGTGACCCTCGTTCTTAGGGAGAAAGATTGATTTGCCATGGAACATGGGGACACAGGAAGAGTGTTCTAGGCCTCTTGATCCTTTTTCTGAGACTTGAGCATTGGTTCTTTCATACTGGACTCTTGTTAGAGCAGCAGATTTTGTTCTGTGGGAGGCCAGGTCCTGAAAATATTAGAGGTAATCAGGTGATAGTCTCAGGAAAATCACCTGTTCCCAGTCCTGTGTGAGTGGTCCCAGAGGATGTTTGCTTTCTATGTTGTATCACCTCTGGAGGGCTGGCAGGGAAGAGATCCTCTGAGTGTCGCTGTGCTGAGCTGTCCCCTGGTACCCCAAGCCAGGGGATGCTTCCTGCACAGACGGAGGAAGCTCTGGACTCGGGACTTAGTCCCTACACTTCTTCAAGCCTGTTTCCCGCTATAGTTGCTCTCTGTGCAGTGCTCTCTTCCAACACTGGGCTGATATTTTCTGTGCAGCCTTTATTTTTGGTTGAATCTTTTTATTAGTTTTTGGGGGTTTTTTTGTAGTTTTTAGAAAATTATTTTATTTTTTCAGTTTTTGTGGTTTTACTGAAGCACACATAAACATGTACACAAGCCACCTACTCGTTTTCTTTGCTGCTCAGCCTGGCATTGGGATTGATGACTTGGATGGCTAGGTGGGCTGCTCTTTCCACGATGTCCTTGTGGTTCTTAGAGGAGACGTTGTGAGCAATCTCTGCGTAGTAAGACCTGTTGCACATCATGAGCATCTACAGCATCCTAACGTTGTGCACAAGGAACTTCCAGAAGCCACTAGGCAGCATGTGCTTCATCTTTTTCCATAACTTATGTTGGGCATTAAGATCTGGCCCTTGAACCTTCTCCGCACTTTTGTCAATGCCTCTGGGTTTCCTCCAGTTTTGCTTAATTTTGACATATCGATCTCAGTGGTGCCGGATGAACTTCTTGGTCCTCTTTTTGATGATCTTGGGCTTCACAAGGGGTTTGAGAGCTGCCATGGTGCTAAGTGGGAGATGGCTGCCACCTGGTTGAATCTTTTTAATTTGCTGTTGTCAGTAAGCTAGGGAGGGCTTAATGTAACTAACTTACTCCAACTCTGGCCTAAAAAAGTCAGTTTGTAGCCATAGCAGACTTGGAGCTAGGGTAATCTGAAAGAGTGAGCTGATAGCTCCAGCAGGAACATGGTATGACCTGGACTTTATTACAGTTTGGCAGATGCTTTCCAAGAGTGATTCTCAGAAGAAAGTAAAGTGGTAATTTATGACAGCTCCAGCAGTTCTACCCAGCCATTTCTGATTCTGTTCAAGCCATTTCTCAGGTCTATTGGACTTGAGAAAATAAACACCATGCTCTTGAGGGGCTGAGCTGAATGGCCTGGACTGATCTGGCTATAGGGTCACTTCTGCTTGCTGACTGTCCTGGGTGTCCTCACTACTATGCTCCTGTTCTCTGCCAATATGAACTCACCCACCCACCCATCCATCCCCTGTCTTGGGCAGCCCCACCTTCTCAGATGTGGGGGCACAGTCACTTCTCTGTGACCCCTTGTCCCCAAGTGGGCCTGCTCTGCTCTGTCCCTCTATAGCCAGCAACTAGTTCTTAGAGCCGGGTGTCACAGTGTCCAGGGCCCATTTGTGCCTGCACAGTGCCATCCTCACCTCCAAGCAGTGCCTGGGCATTTGCAACGGCAGAAGGCAGTCATATGATCCACACTGCCCCAACCATCTTGGAGTGATGTCTGTGTTGGGGGTGCTGCCTCATGCTTACATAGGGTCTGTTACCACCTAGGTGATCCAGTTTTCTATGGATGTGGATAGTCAGGCAAATGTGGGAATTTCAGCAGAGTTTATTTCCAGAATACCTGAAATTAACCCTTTGAGAAGGTGGTACGGCTAGGCTGATTTGGAGAAACCCAGGCCCTGTGGGTGTTGTGATCTCTTGGGATTCATTGTGATCTCATGGAAATGGGCTGGTCTAGCTCCGCTCCACTGAGATTCTAGCCTTCCCTAGGAAGAGTGACTGATCAAGAAACCAAGTAATAAATTCTAGCAAGGCTTTGAGTAGAAGAAACTTGTGAACTAGTACAGTGTGGAGAATCCTCAGAAAGCTAGAAGTAGAGCTGGGCATAGTAATACACACATGTAAGCCTGGCACTTAGGAGGCTGAGGCAGGAGGACCACCACCATTTTGAGGCAAGACTGAGCTACATAGTTTAGGCCAGCGTGGACTGTATAGCAAGATCCTGTCTCTTAACTGAGTAGACGGCATCCTTTTCTTCCTGTGCCACTGGTAGGTTAAGTTTGCTTATTTACTCAGTGTTGGAATCCCACAATACAGGAAGCTGAAGCAGGAGCCTCACTGAGTTCAAGGCCAGCCTGGAATATGTAGTGAGAACATGTCTCAAAAACCAAAAACACCCATCTTAAATTTTGGTGTTGCAGATGCAGCCCAGAACCTCATGCATGCTAAGTGCACATTTTACCACTGAGCTGCATCCCCAGGCCTTGAAGGGAATGTTCAGAAATTCGTTTTAGCGGAGAGTTCGCACTGCAGGTGGTTGGGAAGTGCTGCAGATCCAAGGCCACAGGATTGGGCTTTGCTCTTTGCTGGGTCTGTCAGTGTCAGTGGATGCCATGTGACACCCAGGGAAGTGACGTGATGTTTGTGACCCCTTATCTGCAGAATGGGGAGAAAAATAGAATTCACCTCAGTGAGTCTCTGAGAACTGAAAACCAAGGAGCAGATGCAGAGGGCATACTTGCTCCTAGCCACAGAAAGGCTATGTGGCTGACCTAATAATGGTGTTTGATTAGGAATTTAAAAGAAATAATATCAAGTCTCTTCACTTCCTAGAACACTTAACAAGTTCAAGGGGTGATTGAAAAATATAGTAATGCTTAAATTATCACAGCTGTTGAAAAATTATCTCAACACTTTTTTTTTTTTTTTAGGGAATGTTCTACAGGGTGTTCAGGGTCTTACCACTAGATTGGACTCATAGTGATCCGCCTGTTTACAACCTCTCAAAAGCTGGGGTTACAGGTGCATGCCACCATACCCAGTCTCAATTGCCATCTCAGTGAGCCCCGGGGTCAGGGTTGGGGATGGAACCCTGAACCCCTGGCTCCTGCGCCTGCTTGTAGGCACTTTAATCCACTGAGCTATTTGGCTGGCCCTCTATCTTAGAACATTTGTAATAGACTTGTCCCACCGTTCTTGCCACTTTGTGTAGCTGTTTTGAAAGTCCTTTTCTGTGTTTCTAAGAGTTATGATCAAAAATGTGGTAAACACTGTTGCTGAGTATCTCCCAACAAAAAGGCAGGTTGGTAAAGACGTGATGGGGTGTCCTTACTACCTTACTCACCAACTCTGGCACTAGTCAACTCCTGATTCTTCCCCAAAGTCAAAATAACCATGAAAGGGAAACATTTTAATCAATTTAGGACATCAAGGCAGCCAGGCCAGCACAACTCAGGAGAGTTGCTGCAGAAAGGGGTAAATGTGTCCACAGCAGAGGGGAGGGTTTTGAGGAGATTCATGGCTATGTGTCTTATTGTAATAAAATTTTTTGAATTTTAAATTTAAAACATTCTCTGTAGTTTTCAATCACACCTTGTTTGTAAAACAGATGGCTAAATCGTTGCCCTGAAGTATCCTGTCACAGAACATCCCAGGTCCCTGGCAAGGGACTGCCCTGGTACCCTACCGGCCCAAACTGCAGTTCCTTTCCAGAAATGTTGGTGGTACATTTGGGGGTGGGTACTAGTGAACCCTAGCAGCTGAGCCACCAGCTCTGGACCAGCAGCTTAGCTTTCCATCACTGTATAAAGAAATGTAAGAAAGCACTGATACAGAGAAAGGCTTACTCCTTTTGGAAGCTCTGGTCCCATAATGGGGAACCCAGCCCAATGGCACTGAAGCTTCTCACATTTGCCAGGAAGTAAGAGCAAGGACCAGGTCCCATAGTCCTTTCAGTAGACTCCAGTGACCCTGAAGGTGCCCCCACATCCCAGCAGTACAGCCCCGGGGACCAGGCTCCAGCTCAGAACTGTTGGGATCCTACTACATCCTACTACATCCTGTGCAGGAGAGGGAATGAACTTGTGTGGGTGCTGCCGTGGCCAATATCCTGGACTTCCTGGTGTTGAGCTGATTTCCCAAGGTTGCATCATAGGCACAAATGTTCCCTGTATTAACTGGGCCTATGTGGGAGCTGGAGTTTCTATGGTCATAGAGCCCACAGGTGGAGATAAATTGCTGAGAATGACCACCAATGTGGTGCCTGTTCTGCAGTGGAAGACACCACAGCCAGGCTTTGTCCTGCCACCCTGTTCAGCCTCAGAGGCCTTGGTGCCCACCTGAGCCTGTGTTCAGTAGATAATGTTGACAGTGTCAATCAAGTGAGAAGTTCGAGTTAGTTGTACTGGGAAGTTGAGATAGGGAGAGCCCAGTGAGTTTGAGGCTAGCCTGGGGTACATAGAACTTGTCTCGAAGAAACAAAAAATACAGAGGCCTTTAGCTTACAGAGCCATTTCCCAGGATGAGGAGGAAGGTGCTGTGGTCCTGTATGTTCAGAGAGCAGGGCCCTTGGGCTGTGAGGACATCATGCCCTTTCAGGGGCCATGGGTTTGGGATCATAGCTGCATGTTCAGTCTGCTTCCTTCTCTTTTGCCCCAGGAGGAGAGATCAGAGGATGGAGCTCCCAGGCCACAGCAGGTGGCACCTTTTTTGCTGTGGGGAGCTACAGGCTGCTCATGCCTGGATGGGGTTAGTGCCATTCTTCTGGGGTTCCTCGCAGATGGCTGTGCCTCAGACCAGCACAGGGGCCACTCCCTGCCACTTTAGACAGGTTACGACAAAGGGGACATGGACATGGCTGACTGAGGAGCCAGTCTTCCCCAGAGGCCGGCCTCACACTGTTCACTGGGCACCAGGGAGGGTCGCTGTTATCCCCAAGACTCCCTTTAGGGGACCATCAGGTCCATCTGTAGCAGGCACTTCCTATACTAGAAACATTCCCTCTTTGCAAGGTATTGCAAATAGGTGTTAGTGATGGATCTGTGCTCATACAACATCTTCTGGGTCATCATGGTGGTAGGTCAGCATGGTATGGGGATCCAAGACCTATAATGAGCCATTCCTAGACTGACTTCTATTTTCTTCCCCCATTAACCTCAACTTCCTCTTTTTTTTTATTCGTTTGGTAGTAGGGATTGAATTTAGGGCCTCATACTTACTAGGCAGGTGCTTATGCCACCCCCTTTTGTTCTTCACGCAGGCCACGCCTTCCCCAGTCAGTGCCAGTAGGACACCTCATGGCCCATACAAACTTTACCTCCAATCCAGCCTGATAAATTCTTTGTCTCCCAGCCTTCTTTTCTGAGGGTTCTCATTTATCTTCAGCAGCCCTCTGGGGCCAAGCAATAAAGGGTTTCTCTGCCTTTCTTCCCCTTCTCATTCATGTCAGAGGAAGGAACCTTACAGTGAGGAGGTAGAAGGAGGCTAGGTAGGATATTAGGTCTCCTGGTGTCCATGACTGGGGCAGACCACCCACCCCACAAGTGCAGAAGACCCTGGGTTCCATTCCCAGTGCTGGCCTCTCCCACAAAAACCTGCAGTAAAGACTATATGGAGTTAGGTACTGATGAGGGACAGAGAATGGAGACTCTTGGCACCTGTCAAAGCAGTCCCCTTATCCTGGGGACATATCCCCGGACCCCTGGGATATGCCTGAAGCCGTGAATAGCACTGAGCTCTGTACAGAACAGGGTTTCCCCTATACATGCAAGTTTAATTTATAAATTAGGCTTAGTGAGATATTAGTAGCAACAACAATACAATGGGACAATTAAAACAGTGATGGGGCATGGAGGTTCACACCTATAATCCCAGGAGCCTGAGGAGGGAGGATCATTGAGAGTTCAAGGCCAGTATGGACTGCATAGTGAGTTTTAAACATGTAAGTTATTTATTTGTGGAATTTTCCACTTAAGATTTTCAGACCACAGTTGGCCCTGGGTTGCTAAAGCCACAAACGGGCACTAACTGGGTGTGAGGAGATGATTCCACCAGAGCCAAGCCGCCAAAATTAACACAAGATCTGTCTGCTCCCTGGTTTGAATCAGGACATGTTTAATGTAAACGTTTTAAAAGAAATTGCAAACTAGAAAAAAAGTTTCCCTAGAAATAATGAATGTACATAACTAGTCCTCAGATAGTGGTTCTTTACAGTGTCCTTGGTGACAGCCTGGTGGTGGCAGCCACACTCCCACTGGGAAGGGGGACACTGCCCACCAGAGACATGGCCCTTAAGCCTGTGCCCTCAGAACCCACAGCAACATCACAGCCCAAGGGCGCAGCGTCTCTTCTTCCAGCTGCTGCTGTTCACCTTTTGATCTTTCATTTTCTCTCCCTTTTCATTTCTTTTGGGAAATATCCACGGTGTGTCTGGGGGAGGACGAGTCTGTGAACTCGCATTGCTGGCACAAGTGGCACGTGCAGGAAGGCACATAATAAATTAGAGCTGATATCATCTTCTGAGGGTCCACAGGGACCTGGGGGTGTGGAGGACACCATGGAGGGATGCTGGGAGACCCACCCTGGTAAGGATGCTGCTGTGTGCTTGGACAGAGGAAGGATTTTCCTGCCTCATTGTCCCTGGGTGGACAGTGGCCTGGGTAGCTCAGTGTCCATGGAATGCAGTAAAGCCTTGGGAAACCCAGAACTGAAGGTTGCAGCTCAGCATACCATAAAGTGCTTGGGAGGACAGGAGCTATCACTACCACTGCTCACATCACCTGAGGACCAGTGGATGCCATGAAAGGTAATAAACCTACCTCGAGGACAGACCAGAAAAGCTGTTCCTACTGCAAGCCTGCATTTCTACCTCGAAGTTTCTACTGGTTTCCATGTCTTTGCGTTACTCCATGTTATCTCTCTGTTGGGTAAGGAAATCGTTTGTGACAGGCTGGGAAACACAATGATAGAGGCCAGGTTTGGTGATCCTCTGTGGTCCCCTCTCAAGTGCTTGGTGGGCTGGGTTGTGGTGTGGCTTCCAACAAAATCACCTGTCCCCTATGAGCTTGTTCCAGTCCTGTGCTGGGTAGTGCTATAGCACACTGGCATCTTCCATGGCCTCCATCCACCTGCAGATAGAGTGAATCAGGGTCACAACTCTGCCTGTACCTCAGGTCACAGGGCTGATGATGATGTGTCTTGTGTTCATGGCTGTTTCCCACACACTCTCCCTGTTGAGCCAGAGGCATAGGACTTTGAGACTCACTCTGCACTTATGACACTGATGAAGGAAGTAGTCCGGGATTAGACTGGAGACAGACAGGAAGCTGCCCTCACAGCCTGCTCTAGGCTGGAGTCACTGTCTGAGAGCAGCTAGGCCTACACATATTGGGAGGACTGCAAGCGGCTCCTTGTGTCCAGCACTTTGGCAGCCCTAACCAACCCTGACCCTAATCCTCATGTCCCTGACTACAGCTTTGACCCCATGGGTTTTTGTACCTTGATAGTCCTTCCAAGGGCCATAAAGGTCAAGAGTGTCTCTATCCTCCATGTGGCTAAGCCACGCCACTCACTGGAAGGAATCCTGCTCCAGATCCTATTCCAAACTCCTAAGCTTCAGCATGGCACCAAGGGGCTGTGAGCCTTGCTCCTGGCCTGTGCCTGCCCTGTGGAGAAGGTCTTCTCTTTTCTCTCTCAAACAAATCTGGTTTTGCATCCGCTCTGGGTGCCTTGCTCAATTCTTCATTCAGTAATCAAGAACCTGAACAACAGCCCAACCAGAAACCCTGTGGCCCTAGGGACCTGATGGCTGTGGCTGGCAGCACTACTCGTAGGGGGTGTGGGCCTTGCATTTGTATACCTCTGGGCAGTGCTGGTGTCCTCAGCCTTGAAGCTGTAGAATAGGGTTTTCTTGTGGTAAACGTGGAAGACAGGACTGGGGTCACTGTTGCTCTCCTCCCTCCCTGACCTGATGGTGAAGCCCAGCAGAGGGATGCTCTCCGTGGCCACTTTGTCCTACAGGGTAGAAGAATGCAGGCATTAAGCATAGGCTGCACACAGGGACAGCACTGGCCATGTCTTTGTTACCCAGCTTCTGCCAGAGCCAGGCTGCAGAAGGATCTCTCCCCCAGCCCACAATATTGGGGATGGAACCCAGGCCTACAAACTGGGCTACATGTCTAGCTCTTTTTTTTTAGATTAAGTTGCTATTTTTATAGCTAGACTTAATTGGAATCCTCCTGCCTCAGCCTCCCTTGGGTTACAGGTGTGTACCACCAGGCCTGGCTTGATACCTTATGTTTTGGGGCCAAGTATTTATGCTTTCTGTTATTATTGTTGTTGTTGTTGTTATTATTATTATTATTATTATTATTATTATTATTTTAAGTCCACAATAGTCCAAGAAAGTGCTGTACCCTTCAGAGAAGGAAGTGCCTCAAGATCACACAGATAGAAAGCAAGGAACCAGATTTAGGGCTTTTGGCCTAGTTCTAACATCCTTTTTGTTGAGCCAGTTCACTAGTGACTTACTTCCCTTAGTTTCTTCTGAGACTACATTCACTCCTCAGTCCTGATGTGCTGTCAACAGCCAGTATTGGATGCACTCCAAGAATGCAGATGGAGCTGGGCATGGTGATACACACCTGTAAATCCAGCACTTGGGAGGCTAAGGCACTAGGATCATTAAGAGTTCAAGGCCAGCCTCTGCTACAATGTGATCTCAAGGCCAGTCTGAACTGCATAGCAAGATCCAGTCTCACAAAGATGCAAAAACCAAACAAACAAACAAAAACCAAGAATGCAGATGCAACTTGAAATAGCACTTGGTAGAAGAAGAGAGGTTCTGATCCATGAAGGTAAGTCACCTCTGTGCACATGTGTAAATGAAGAACACATGTTCGTGCAGTGCTTTATAAAAACACAAGGTATACAGATAGAAGTACTAAGCACACTAGAATAGTTTCAAGGTGAGAGCAAAGGGAGTGGAGTGCATGTAAAAATTCTGAAACTATTTTCACAGATGGAAAGATTAGAAAAAAACATTTAACAAAATTCAACATTCACTCATGATAAAAAGCCTCAGCAGCCTTGGAGTCAGAGGGGTGTCCTTCATCTGACTCAGGATATGAGTACAAATGCTCACAGCTGACATCACAATGAACAGTGAGCTGCTGAACTCTCCCAAAGACGGGACAGCAGAACTTGAAGAGTACAGTGCTGGAGCCCTGAGCCATTGCAGAAAGGCCAGAGAATGAAACACAAAGATCAGAATAAAGAAGCAGTGAAGCTGTCTCTGTGTGTGCAAAGAACAAGTTTGAAGACAAAATGATTACTCCAACTGATGAGCATTGACAAGGTTATAGGAGATGGCCTTTCTACACATCAGTGGCAGACAGCTAGAAAACAACCCCAACTCCACTCACAGCATTCAGAGTAAAATACTTAGTAAAGATAGCAGAAGTTAAGGACAGCAGCATTGTGATCTTCAGACCAGAAGACGTGACATCAAGAGAAATGAAAGAACTCCGGCTCCACAGTTGAAATTTGATGAGATTTGAGTTGAGATTTGACTGGTAAGATGACAGCTTGTTCCAAATTATCTCCAAAGATCAATCACCCCTATAGTAATTGATGAGGACTTCATAGGAGTAGAAATTGACAAGGCCATAATGAAAACCAAAGACCTAGAAGGCTGCAAACAATGTTCAAAAAGAAGCTGATGCTCACTGTGCAGCCCTGAGTGGAGGCTGAGGATGAACACAAAGGGAGGAGGTACTGGTGTTGAATTCTGTGGCCTCTGCACTGAAGCACACCCTCAGCCCTTTTTACTTTTTAGTTTGAGACAGGGTCTTGCTAGGTTGCTGTTGTACAGGCTGGGTTCCAACTTGTAATCCTCCCCCCTGAGCCTCCCAGAGTGCTAGGATGACAGGTGTGCACCACTGCTTCGTGAAATGTGCCTTTGGAAGCCAGCCTGTGCGGTCACCCTGTGCCCCTTGCTCTGGCACTCACAGTGCTGCTTTTGAGCCCCTCATTTCCTTCTCTACCTGGCCTGCAGCCTGAGTTCCTCCCTGAGGTGAGTCTGGTGGAACTTCTTGGGAAAGGATAGGAAGAGGAGGCTGTGGCCAGGCCTGGGGGCCAGAGGGCCCAGCCAGGGGAGACTGAGGCATGCGCAATGCCTCCTCCCACCCCCTGTGTGGCTCCCTCTCAGAATATACTAGGGTTCTCCTGTGTGCCCTGGGAAGATAGAGATCTACGAAGGAAGCCCCAGCACAGCTTAGTAGAGCTCCTCTGGGGCAGCTTCTCCTGGTCCTGTGGCCCTGCAGGGCAGAGTATACCCAAGGACAAACCTCCTGCAGGGGACTCCATCCCAGGATGGACTTGGTCTGAGGAGCCCACTGCTGAGGCCTGCACACGGAAACCTATGACACCTGTCAGCCCCTCACAGCCATGTCCCCACCTGCAGCTCCCCCAGAGTGGCAGGTCCTAGGGCTCCCACCAGTGCTTTAGAAAACATGAAGATAAGGTGTTCTATAAGATATAAATAAACTTTACCAGAGAGTTACTGATGTGATCAGAGTTACCTTAGAGGAAAAAAATAGGCAGACCAGGCCCAGCATGGTGCTATATGCCTGTAATCCCAGCACTCAGGAGGAGACAGAAGCAGGATAACTGCCCAGAGTTCAAGGACAGCATAGACTATAGCCCTGTGGGGGATCCTGGAAGGTCTAGGGCCTCCTGGGGAGGACAGACACAGCCTCATACCTCGTGGGCTGTGTAGGTGTAGAGTACTTTGCCTTTGATGACAAACCACAGCCTCTTCCATGGTCGCTTGCCCCGCTTACACCTGCTGAGGTAGCCACTGATGGCCAAGCCCTCGCCTGACGCAGCCACCTGCAGAGAAACCTGAGATCAGTGCTGGTCCCTCTTACAAGCCCCACAGAGTACCCACTGGGGCTTGGGAACAGGACTTGCTAAAGGGACCCAGGAGACCAGGAGCCAGGGGCACTGAAGGGGAAGCAGTTATACTTAGGACCCCACATGCCCACTCACAAATCATGAAACTGCCCTGGTATGATGCTGACATGACACTCATCCCACCATGTTTCATGGGGGCTGCTCACTACTGTTTGTTATTTTAGGAATAGGGTCTCGTCCTTAGCTCAGGCTGGCCTCCAACTTTCGGTGATCCTGCTGTGTCAGCCTCTCAAGTGCTGGGACTGCAAGGGTATACCACCATACTCAGCAGCAAAAAAATTTCTTGAACAGTCTTGAGGGAAACTGGAGAAGGACAGATCTCACTTTTTACCAGATACTCTTCGGTGCTTTAAAAATTTTTTTTTTTCTGTTATACTATCTATGTATTTCTGAAAAAAAAAAATTAGCCAGTTCTGGGGATGAACCCAAGCCTCCTGAATGGCAGGCAAGCTTTCACCACAGAGCTGCAATTCAGGCCTCTTTCTAAAAGCTTTAATCTTCAAGTTAAGCTGTGGGACAGCCCCTCACTCATGTTAATCTTTCTTTCCTGCTCTGGATCATATTAATGGGAACATGGAGCTAGGAATGTGGGTTTTGGACTAATGTGTCTTCAGGGTCTGTGACTCATAAGAGATGGAGCCTGGCCCTGTTTATAGATGGCTAAGGTGTCCCCCACATATTGGAATGCTGCACCCTACATCCCATGGATTCCAGTGACACAGTAGAAGGGAACTGAGTGACCTGGAGCCCTGGTGGCCTGCGTGTCCCTGAAGACTCAGTCTTAGCTCCAGGATAGGAGGAAGAGGAGAGGAGAAAGCTGGAGGGTGCAGAGGCAACTCCTGAGCTATCCGCTCCCTGCCTCAGGTCTCCCTGCAGCCACAAAGGCACCTCATTAGTTGTTCTTAGGGATAGGCATGTCCTGAGGGCCAGGCACAGGAGCAGGTGCTGTCCCCAAGGGGTACCTCAGTACTCATAGGGAAGGAGATCAGTCAGGCTGTGATGGGGAGCCTGACCCTGCCCCAGGTAACCCTGTCCCCCACCTCACCTCAGCCAGGGCTGATGGGACCTTCTTCTGCTTCTTGAAGTTGGAGGGGTTGATGCTGTGGAAGACGGAGGAGAGGGCGCTGCCCGAGGAGAAGCGGGGTGAGGACAGTGGGAAGCTCATGGTTACAGGGCGCTCTGTGGGGAGAGGGGACATTGGTGATCAGATAGGGGTGGAGACTCTTCCCCAGGAAACTAGTAGCACTGGCTGACTCTCAGTGACCTTGGTGTTCCCAGGGAGGAGCACACCTTCTTTTTCCTGCCCTGCCTGCAGGCCCTGCAGCTCTGGAGGGCAAGCTCAGCATCCAGGGCTCTGTCCCAGGCTCTTCCTGCCTATCCCCAGCACTCCATGGGCTCCCAAGGACCCCACAGGTCCTCCTGGGCATGGGTCACAGAGCTCCATGAAGAGGGGCTGTGTGTCCTGAGCTCTGTCTCTTCCAGATTCCCTCACTCCCTGCACAAGAGGCTCCTGGGGATGAGGTGGCTCTGGCAGAGCTGCCCCCACCCCATGCCCCTGAGCCCGGCTTGGTTACCTCGCAGGGGGCCTGGCGGGGTCCCGCCCCTCTTCCTCAGCTCCCCGAAGCACCCGTCGCACACCTTAGCCATGCGGTCCTTGAGGTACTTCAGGGGATACTTGTTCCTTGAGCAGTTCCGGCACACGATCTGCAGGCCAGCACCAAGGGACACATATATGTTGACTGTCGCATCTCCAGATATGCAGAGGGGGCTGACATTCACCCTCATGGCCCCTGATTTAGTGGCCCAGGCTGCATTCTACTTCCTTGTGGTGCCTCTGTTTCCCCCGGTGTTGCACCCTTAGAGGTAAGGCAGCATTCTTTCCACCTCAAGTGCCACTGCTAATGTCCTCTCTGCACATGAAAGGAGGTGGTCATGGGCACCCCAAGATTCCCACAGCACTCACCTTGCCGCAGGCGTGGCAGTGGTGGCGCCGCAACGTGAGGGAGAAGTCACAGCCGCAGTTCATACACATCATGGCATGTGTGACGGGCACCAGTGTGGGTGGCTGCTCCCCCAGGTTGACTCCTAGCCTCTCCCGGAGCTGGGAAGGGGCAGAGGTTAGCATGGTCCTCAAGTGTCCCCAACCCCTAGGGACCTGTCCCATGGCTATTGCTTACCTCGGCATTGTGGTGGAAGGCGGCCAGAGCCTGGGCTTCGTGGTCCTCAGGGACAGCCCTGCTTAGACAGCTGTGCCACTCATCCCTCTCAGCGCAAGAGCTGTGGGCATAGGCAGGTGAGTCAGTCCTGGTGTCCTCCCACCTACCACGTGTGTTGCATTGTCTGCAAACACTGGGCTGTGAGAAGGGCAGGGGACATGGGTAACCCCTCTGCCAGTGGCAGACACTGGGCAAAACAAAAGCACTGGGTTGCAGGGTCCACACTGTAGAAGGATGGGCCATCAGGGACAGAGGGAGTCAGGGTGGATATACCACATGGTGCCATATGCACCTCTCAGATACTCTCTGGGCTGCAAGGGACAAGGCCTACAGCAGCATTATTATAGAGCCCACAAGGTGGCGCACATGTCCTGTACATCAACACAGTGGCCCTACACAGGGTGGAAGGGAAGAGGAAGTTGTGTGACCCACTGCTCCACTTGTGTGACAGCTACTCCTGCCTGGAAACACGAGCCTCAAAGCCCAAGTGCACAGCCAAGAGCTAGGTGCCTGACCTGAAGAGAAGGAGAGGAGGGGCATGGAGCCCTAGGACATGGAGGAACCAGTACCTCCTGGGCCTGCTGCCACAGCCATAGGCCACAGACTTGCCCCAGATGAGCGAGGGGCACTGAGGCCAGCAGGTGTCCACCCAAGGGCTGTGTGAGGACCAGTGTGTGACTCCCTATTCCATGGGTGTGCACTAGAGTGCACACTTTGCACTTCATACTCAGTAAGGGGGCCCCAGGTAGAGGAGACACTCAACTACAAGAGCCCCTAGGGTGCCCACCCCAGAACCGTACTTCCACCCTGAGCTTGATGGCACCCCTACCCTCATTGGGGAGGGGTGCTTTTATTTTTTTATTTTTTATTTTTTTGAAATTCACACCATTTTTTTTGGAAAATGATGGGTGATGAAACAGAAGATATCTGCATGTCAAGTCTATATGACCAACAGTGGAACCAGGTCCATGTGGAACCAGCCACAGGATGTTGTTCTGGAAAAAATACTATGTGCAATGAAACTTAAGCAAGTAAGAGTGATATAGGGAACATAGGGAACATAGGATGTTGGTGGATGATCTCTAAATGATATAGGAGGAAAAATGAAACTCCCAACTTGAAAGGTACCTAGGACGAATATGGGTTCTCTAAATGTGAAGAATGAATTTTAGGATCAAATGGAGGGAAGAAAGCTTCTGTCCCAGAGAGGGTCAGGAGGGAGGCCCTGAGTGGGTGGTCCTCAGGAAGCTGTCTCTTCCATGCACTAGAACATGGGGACTAGCTTAGATGGACCTGAGGTGGGCATGAAGTGGGACTAATGAATGGTTAGCCAATGAGATTCTGAGCACCATTGCGAGAGGGGTGCTTTTAGAGGTCACAACGTCAAGCTGGCCACAAGGTGGGGTCCTGAGGACAAATGTAGGTCTCTCTCTCCCTTTTTTCCTTCCTTCCTTCCTTCCTTCCTACTTCCCTTCTGTTTGAGTATGGCCTAGATGCCCACAGAGAGGGTGAAGAATGGAAAGCTGATCCTTTCTCTTGCCTTCAACGTTACGTCACTATAGACAGGCACGTGTGTTGGATCCCCAATGTCTGTGGAATCTTGCAGATCTGAGGTGCAGTCCTAGTCACCTGTCATATGCACTTCCCATGCACACTTTCCTCCAAGAGAGAAGTCAGGAGTTTTTACAACACTGTGGTTAAGAGGCACTGAAAGCACAGAGTCCTCTCATCTGCTGGGGGCCGGAAGGGAAGTGATGCCATGGCCACACTTGATGGTCACATGTGCCCACAATAGGGTTCTCTGAATTCCATCCCAGCCCCGTTCCCTGTCCCCTACCTGGCTGACAGTGTCAGGCAGCTCTGGGCAGTCTCAATGCGCAGGGCATAGGGCACATTTTCCATCACCGGCCGGCTGACCTGCAAGAGCCGTGTCAGGCACCTCAGGAATGACATGGAACAGCTGCTAGGAATCCTTGCTGGTTTCACGGTGTAATAAGGGGCTGGGCCTGAGACATCTGGCAGCCTCAGCTTCCTCAGTAGTGACACCATGCTGTTCCCTCTGTGATCCCCGGAGGCCAGGAACATCTCTCCAGATAGTGTGTGCCATGGGCCTGGACCTGCTTGCTGCTCCCATCTCTGGCAACCCCTGCCTACCCGGCTTCCAGGGGTGAGGGTGCTCATACAGGGACCCATCTTCCTTGCTATCTCATTGCTCTTGGTATCACAGCCACCTTCAGCTCTGTGGTCAACCTTAGCATCACCTCTTTGGTCCCAGGTAGGACCTGGATGAATGTTCTTAGGCCTTCCGTTCCTCAAGAATCTCCTGAGTTTCAGGACTGAGTTGGACAGCAACATGGTGTGGTCTTTTCCCAGCCCCTGTTCAACTCCCATCTACCCCATGTCACTGCTGCAGGGCCCAAGCTACTGCCCCAGGCCACCAGAAACCTGAGCTCTTGCCTACTGGACCCCACTATGCTCCCTGGATCACCTTCATGCCTGCCACAGGCAGTGAGCGCTTGAGCCGGTACTTTCCATCCTTCTGGGGGTGGGTGTACAACAGCACATCAGTCATCTGTGGACAGGAGACTGTCAGATGGGGAGGGCTGGGCACTGCATGGCTATGCATCCCAGGCTCCCTGTCCAACAAAAAACAAGAAACAAAATTAGAACACACTGCCAAGTCACAGGACCATGGGCTGATTTCAATGTCTCTGTGAGCAACAAGGCCACACATCATGGGTCCCAGAGCAACAAAATCAGTCCACACTCATGGGCTGGGCTGGGCTGGGCTGGGCTGGGCTGGGCAGGGTCTTGGGGTTGGGACTCAACTGCCAGGCAGAGGGGCTCTTGGGCTGTAGATATCCAACACTGTTACCTGGGGTGGGGCAGTGACATGCTGAGATGGTGGACATGAGTGCTGCTGGGGGGAAGCAGCTGTCCCTGCATGTGGACACCAGGGACAGGAGCTGCAGGGTCCTATTCTGAGCAGTCCTCAGGGTTCAGTGCCTAGAGCTCAGTAGGTGCAGACTAATGGCCTCTGTTTCAACCTCTACAGGTAGGGGTGAAACAATGGCCATGGCAGCTTCTCAGGAGCAAGTGGCTTTAGTCTGGCACACACAGGGCCAGGTGACAATGTGATCCTTCTACACAGTGTCCTGAGCCTAAGCAGAGCCACAGGCCTCCATGTCTGATCCTAGAAGACCCCTAGTTTGCCCTAGCTGTCCTCTACTGACATAGCACATGGAGGGAGCCTCTGCACAGCTGTCGCCAGTGCCCAGTGCCTGTCTTTACCAGTTGCCTGTGCCGTCTTGGAGGCAGAGGAGAATCCAGTGGAATGGATAGGGGCTGTCCACTGCAAGGGCACAAGAGGCACCATTGCCAGTGTCCCTGAAGCCTTGTGTGTTGGCAGGCAGTGCCAAACTCTGCTTCTGTTCAGGTGGGTTTATGAAACTTCTTTTTTTCTGATCCTGGGGATGGAACCCAAGAAGTGCTGAGCAACACCCCAGCCCTTTTGATTCCTTTAATTTTGAGACAGGTCTCATGAAGTTGCTGCCTGGGCTGGACTGGAGCTTGTGACCCTCTTGCTTCAGTTACCCAGAGTATCTGGGATTACAGGTATGTACCAGGATACCTGGCAAAACTGGCACCCTTGAGAAAGACAAATTCTTCCTTACATGGGGCTTTTTTCCCTTTTGCTTTTCTGTGGTGCTGGGGCTGGAGCTCAGAACCTTGGGCATGAAAGGCAGGCAACTCCCCCTGAGCCACACCCCAGCTCTTTATCTCCTTGGCTGGGTAACCTATAACCTACCTGCCCCTCCTTGTGTGTGTGTGTGGACTGCACAAGGACCTGGGGCACCTGAGCAAAAGACTATGAGACGGAGGTCTCTCAAACACACTATGTTCCCCTATGAACTTGGTGTCCTCCAAGACCCTTCTTCAGTGTTAGATCCCAGAAATCTGAAATGCACAGCACCCAGGACCTCATTACCACGTGAGGACCCCTCCTGCCCTCCCCACTCTTCCAGGCCTGCATCTCCACAGAGCAACAGGTACTCAGAAACAGTCCTATCCCCAGGAGCCCTTGTGCCCCATGCCCAGACGCAGATCAGGATGCCAATAGGTGGTGGCAGTATCTTCAGCAAGGAGCACTGTGGGAGGCCTTGGATCACTAGGATCATGTTCTCAGAGAGGTAGCAGGGCCCCTTTCTTTCTCCCTGTGCCCACCACAGGCTTAATGCCACAGGATGCCTGGCCATGGCTAAAGCTTCAAAATCAAGAGCAGAAGTGACCAGAGTTGTGAGTCTTATGTGCCAGTTATGGCGATGGGGGTGTGGTGGCATGGGGTCCTAGGCTAGGGTAAAGAGCTGTCACCAGCCACTGAGGTGGACACAGCCCCCATAGGCATGGGCATCCCTGATATCTGCACAGCAGGGGAGGTGCAGGATGGGGTCCTAACCCCACGTCCCACTGTGAGGCCGGTGGGGACTGTCCCTCTAGGGCTTGTCCTTTCTTGTGTCATAGGAGAATGAGACCCAGGCCTGAAATGTCTAAGGTGGGGAACTTCAGCAGTTAAACCTCAACACCATTGCCTTCAACACTATGCAAAATGACAACCTAGTGACAACCTGATGACATCTTGGGAACAGCAGTGGCCATGGGCTCAGCCCTCTGGAAATCTCAGCTATGCAGAGAGCCACACCTGGAGACAAAGCTCTGTCACTCTGCTCCATCCCGGCCCCTTGTGACAGACCCAGACATGTGACCAAACTCACCAGGAATAGGTGACGGGGGTGCCTGTCTTTCCCACGCACCTTCATCAGTGTCCCCTCCTTCAGGAATTCCTGCAAATGGAGAGGCTGACCTTGTGATCACCTATGTCCCTGCTGTCCTCTGAGATAGGAGAGGGCCCAGGAGGGACATGGAATCATGATGCCTTCCCCAGGGGACCAGGTGTTCTCCTCCTCCTGCTACCAAGGCTCCCCACCCTGGCTCCCTGGGAATAAAGCTGTAGATGTGGAAGCTGGCCTTGACCTGCATCCTGGAGGACACCGAGTGGTGGTTCACAATTTCCCAACTGTGATCCTGAATGGGACATCAACTGTAGACCTGTAAGCCATTCGGTTGCTGCTGCTAAGACCTACATGGCACCATTGTTTGTGCCAGCTACAAAGATTATGCTGCTGACTACTTTTGAGCTGTACTGTATGCTTTCCATTTGGAGGCAAAAACGTAGGTGATTCTCTCTCTCTGTCTATCTCTGTGTGTCTGTCTGTCTGTCTTTCTCCTCTTTTCCACTTGAAGTTCTGGGTTGGAGCCCAGGGCTTTGTATGAGCCCAGCATTTCCCAGCTTTGGGCTGTGCTAAAGAAAGTGATTTTTAAGATCCTTTGTGGGCTTGTTTTCTAGAGATGATTTTCTGCTTCCCAGAAACTCAGACTAAAAATGCTTGGAGCCTCTCCTTCTCAGGAGTGGAGAACCCATGGGCACTGCCTCTGCACCCTCTGCTCCCTCATGCGGAGGTAGCACCTGCCCAGGTCTCATGAGGCCAGTTGGGAACACAGCCTTCCCTGCCACCCCAGCCCACTTACCCTTCCCAGCTGCAAGAGGTCACCCTGGCCATGGACACTGTGCTCAATATGGACCAGCTTCTGCAGGTTCTCCTGTGGGTAGGGTAGGGAGGGAGACAATCAGGCCTATGAGGAGCAGCCCAGGAGGGCCTAGGGGTGGCAACCTAGGAACATGACCAAAGGAGGAGATGAAATGTGGAGTGCTGAGCTGGAATAAGAACTGACCTTGCTGATCCCTCTCTGAGTTACTCAGACAGGTTAAGGAACATGTTGCCCTTCTGCACAGCACATCTGAAAAAGTCATGCCTTGCACATGTCCTGAAATCACCCAGGAAAGGGAAACTACCTTGAGATCCTCACATCAGCCCTTGTTTCAGGCAGAAAATGCACTGAAAAATGTGCAGCATCCAGCTACTCTATCACTATAGGACAGAGCCCTGGATGTGGCTGCTACCCAATAGTGGAAAAACTGAACGTTCTGAGCACCTTGACTTCCCCACACCCGTGGATGGCCACTTGGCCAAATTCCAGAATGGAGAATTTGGGGAAATGAAGGTAGCCAAGCATCACAGCTTTGGTAACATCAGGAGGAAGGATGGTGATAGGTAAGAAGAGTGCTGGAAGGTTTGCAGGTCCCTGAGGGTCAGGAGGTGACAGGTGTGTGTGGTGGCAATAAATAGGACCTGCAGCTCACAGAAGATGGGGTAGGGCAGGCAGCAGGAAAAGTTGGCCAGGACCCTGACCCATGACCTCACCCTGAGCTCCAGTGAAGATCACTGCTTCTGGGAAAGAGCAGAAGCCAGTCTTGGGACAGGGGAGCTTTGGGCCCAGGACTGTCACTGTCACCAGTGCCACGCAGGGATGGCTAAAATGGAGATAGGCAGAGGCCTGTCCAAGGCTGGCCACAGGTCAGCACAGAGTGTGGCCCCAGGGAGCAGTGGGTAAAAAGCAGAGGCCACAGGAGAAGGGGCAGGAGTCCAGGAAGAGCCTTCCCAGGGTGTGGGGCTGTGAGGAGTGACAGGTCCTCCATGC
The DNA here is from genome assembly GCA_004027915.1 of Capromys pilorides. NCBI lineage: Eukaryota > Metazoa > Chordata > Mammalia > Rodentia > Capromyidae > Capromys > Capromys pilorides. The sequence goes on along the minus strand of PVKN010000166.1, from coordinate 52,982 downwards.
AGCGAAGGTGACCTCAGGTGACAGGTTCAGAGGCTGAGCATGCACCAGGCAGAGCAGGGACCTTAAAGGTCAGGGCAGGGATCCAGCTCAGCCTGGCCTGGACCTATTCTGCTTGCCAAAGAAGCCACCAGGAGCAGGCACAACTGTTCACTTCTGTCTTGGTCCTGCTTTTATGCAGATGCCTAGCTTGCTTTTTTTTTTTCTTTCTTTCTTTCTTTCTTTCTATGAACAGAACATGTTTATTGAAGGAAAGAAAGATCCTGTCTGAGAGAGGGACATGAAGGGAGTATCGAGTGGGTGTCCCCAATGCTAAGCTTTCAATCAAAACTTAGAGAGGGGGAGCCAAAGAGATAGCTCAGTGGGCTAAAGCTCCTGTTTAGGCAAGCATAGGCAAGCTTAGGCAAGTGTAGGGACTGTGGTTCAATCCCCGGCACCACATGCGTTGCCAGATCCACCCCCAGGACAGGCTGAGCCAGCCACAGAGTCAGGGCATAGTGGTGCACTCCTGTAATTCCAGTGTCAGGGAGGCTGAAAACAGGAGGATTGCTATGAGTCTGAGCTGCATAGTAAATTCCTGTAACAACAAATACATAAAAAAAAAAAAAAAAAAAAAAAAAAAACTTAGAGGAACACAGACACAGCAAGAAAAGAAACATAAATCATCTGCCACAAGCTCCATCTCTGAAAGCAGGAAGCTTTGGGGGGTACATTAGATACGAACATAGGTTAGTAAACATGCATTTCTTTGTGCTCCAGAGCATGAGACCAATGTGGGAGCATGAGACCAATGTGGGGGCCATCAAGTAGGGATTTTATGGTGATCACAACTTATGTGTGAGAGATCTCTTAGAGGGTAGACAGCAGTCAGAACAGGATGAAAATCTCAGTGATGGAAACCAGGACAGACATCAAAGGGAATGTTAGCATTAAAGAACTTGTTGGTGGCAGAAACAAAAGCACCTCTGACAGGCTTAGCAGTGATGGAGCACAGCTGAGAAAGGAATCAAAGGCCTTGAAGACTGCTTGGAAGACTATCGCAACCGCACATGGGGACAAGAGCGGGAGAAAAAAAGGAGAGAATGTGGGTGAGCACTTCCTAAAGTTAATGAATGACAAACCACAGTCCAGCCAGGAACCTGGACCCTCTTGTACAATTCTCACACACCCAGTGGGCTCCTGAAAGTGCAATAAAACTATGACTTTGAAGGCAACCAGAAAGAGTGACACACAACATAAGGAGGAATGAAGACAAGCAGGCAGCGAACTTGGTGTCAGAGGCTATGTAAGCTGGTATCTCTCAAGTGCAAGGGAAAAGTGAGCCAGGCTTTTATACCTGTGAAAAATATCCTTTGGAAGTGGAGGGCAATTAATAAGGGGGAGAGATAATAGCTGGGTTTGTCCTGCTGGGTGGTGGCTGCTGACTGACAGAGAAGGAGGCTGGAATTGCCTATGGAATACTGAGCCCTGAACACGCAGTTACCATCTCTTTAGTTTAACTTGGACCTGGTGGGTTATGTATGGTGTCTACAGATAGGTGAGGTATACACATGATTTCTTAGTCACTTTCTTCAGCACTGAAATGCAAAACCTTATACCCACAATTTAAAGGAAAAGGTTGTTTTGGCTCATGGTTCCAGAAATCTCAGACCCTCCATGATCTGCCAGCTCCAGGCAGGAAGACCCGGATGGTGGAAGGGCATGCCAGCAGAGAGGTGCTTAAGGCATGGTGGAAAGAAGTAGAGAGGGAAGGGAGAAGCCAAGAGGGAGATGAATCCTTCTAGACCATGGCCCTCAGTGCCATCATTCTGGCCAGGCCCTGCCTGCTAACACCAAGACAGCTATGGTGCCTGTAATCCAATCATCTGCCACAAGATCCATCTCTGAATGCAGGAGGCTTTAGGAGTACATTAAATACGAACCCTAACACATAGGTTAGTAAATAGACATATTTCTTTGTGCTTTCAGTTGAGAGAGCCAAAAAGAAATGATTCTCCCAAGCAGAGACACACTCAGGTCCCAGTCTCTACTTTGAACATCATTGCTCCTGTGGAAGAACCAGAAACCCTAGGACCCATGGCTAGTTCTCAGCCAGGAACAGGAAATGTACCAGGCTAATGAACGAGAACTCAGGAAGTGCTCAAAACAGCAGAAACACCCCAGGTGTGTGGATGGGATATGAAAGGGACCGGAGCCATTGGACAGTGCATCTGAGGGCCAGAGCCTGGACACTGCTGGAAAGTGTAACAAATAGTGCAGTGTGGAATTTTGTGCCAAGAATAAGATAACTCTCACTGAGTCTGTGCTGACCTGAGAGGTTGGGCACAGTCATCCAGGAGGGAACACACACTCCCTGCAGAGCTTCACAGTTATCACCAGGGGGCGCCCAGCCTGTAGGAGAGGAGGGGTGATGGCTGTGCCCTGAGTGCCTGGTGTACAGAGACTTTTTCAGGAGGAAGTAGTGGCTGCCACGTGGGGAGAGCTCACACAGCAGAGACCTGGCACATATCTCCTGGTCCTAGAGCTGTGTACTTGGCTCTTCCGGCCAAATCTCCATAGCCCAGTCCAACCACAGGGAAAGCACTGAATAGTGGCCACCTGCAAGGGCACTGGCCCTTGCCCGTAAAGCCAAGGCACCACGACAGGGGCCTGAGGTCATGTGAGGACCAAGGTAAAGCAACAGCTTGGCTAGAATCCTACAAGAGTCCTGGTATTGGACATGAGGAAAAGCCTGAGGACTCCGCAGGGCGGTGGCCTTCAGTGTTGCTCTACCTACAGTATCCTCTAATGGGACAGATGTTCCAGCTGTTCAGTTCTCTGGAAGATCCAGGAAGGATCTGGGCCATGGGCCAAGTATTCCCACAGCAATCAGTCTGCAGTCTGGTGGACTGCAGACCCCCATATCCACATTTTAGGGATGACTCAGATGTGGGGACAGGATGCAGGGCTGAGGACAGGTGCATGTCATGTGGATGGGGAGCTGGCAACGTGAGCACAGTGAGCGCTCACTTCGCTGTTGGACCCAAGGAGCTGTGCACACGACCTCTGGGCTGGAGGTGAGATGCCTGAGGTCCCATTTAAAAAGCAAAGAACAAACAACTCACTTAAAATACAGATGAAGAAGGTCTCAAAAGTGGGTGTGCCTGTGGCCAGCAAGGTCACACAAACACTCTCTGACTCTGCAGATCAGATGCACAAGATACCACCTCATCCTAGCAAGGAGGCTGCCTTCAGAAAGACCAGAAACCACAACGCTGGTGTGGAGGGGACCGCATGTGGAAATCATCCCTGGGGTCCTCAAAATACAACTACAAGATGTGGCAATCCTACTACTGGGTGCACATCCAAAGTAGAGGAAATCAGTGTGTCAAAGAGACATCTGTGTCCCACATTCATTACAGCCTGTGCACAATAGCCAAGAGATGAAAACAATGTGTTTGGCAACTGATGAATGCGAAAAGAAAATGTGGCCCACAGTACTACTCAGCTGTAAAGGACCAAATTCTGTCTCTGATGACATGGGGGAACCCAAAATCAGGCACAAAGACACACACTTGCACGATCTCACCACATGCACCTTTTTCTGAGCTAGGGCCTCTTTGGAGCAGCAGGGGCAGCCCTGTGGGAGGGAGAACGTCACCGCAGGGTGGGGCCCAGAAGCTTGGGTTTGGGGCTGTATTGAAGCAGGAAGCTCACAGTGTGTATAGGCTATCAGAGCAACAGACCAGGAAGCCAGCTACGCCAGGGGTAGGGAGAGAACCAGATGGCAATGGCAGGTTTGACTTACCCTATGAACTACATGTGCTATCCCCAGTGGCCTCTGTGTCCCCAACCCCCATCCCTAGCACTATTCCATTTCGTAGTGGGCAGCCTTACGCTTTCCTGCCTCCTTGCTCTGCCTACACCAGCATTCCCTTTCCTCCTTCTGCCTTCAGGACAGAGCAGAACTCCCCCTCCAGGGGAGGGGTTGGCCCTCTCTTAATGATAGGGATGCTTCCCTCTCTGTCCTCAGCCCCAAGGGTCTCCCCTTTCTCAAGCTCACTCTTTTGTGACATTAGCTATCCTTATTTCCCTCACTCATGGCATCTACTGCCACTTGATGGGGGCTGTCCTGATTAAGGTTTCAGTGTTCCCCAGAAGCCTGATGTGTGTGGAAGGTGACAGGATGATGGGCACTGTGCTCATCAGCGAATTCACCCATAGCTGATCCCATAGCTGTTAAGGCTCATATCTAGAGCTCCCCAAGAGCCTCACACGCTCATAGGTGGGGCTGTGTGCTAGCTGGACATAGAGTGTGTGATACTGGGATTAGGGGTGTGCAGTACTAAGTTAGTCCACTGATTAGAATTAGCATAGTTCTGGATATCACTGAGTGGATTTACTAAAGACAAAATACCCACCATGGGTATGGGCAGAACCACCCAAAAGGCTTGCAGCCTCGATGGGATAAAAGGAAAAGGAGGCTCACTGCTCACTACCTCCTGCCTGCCCTGCTGTGGACTGTTTCTCCTTGGTGATGTCCCTCTGCTATGGTACCCTGCCTTGGAGCCAGCAGCCATAGAGTGAAACCTCTACCAGTGTGAGTTAAAATAAACTTTTCCTCCATTAACTTGTGTGTGTCTGGTACTTTGTCTCAGCAACAAGATAATTAATAAGGCAATGGCTGGCTCTGCTATTAGGGGGTGGGGTCTAGTTGGAGATGGGCACAGAGACATGACCTGGGTGTGATCTTGTCCCTGGATCCTATTCTTCCTGCTTCTTTCACCACCATGAGTATAGCGACTTTCCAATGGCAGCCCCGTCCACCATGCTGTTCCTGCCATTGAGCGAGCCAGCCATGGACTGAACCTACTGAACCTGGGAGGAAAATTCATCTCCTTTATTTTATTTTATTTTTTGTGTATTTTAGTACAGGGTCTACAGGATCTCACTATGTAGATCAGACTCATAGTGATCCACCTGTTTACAGCCACCCAAGAGCTGGGATTACAGGCATGCATCACCATGCAGTCTCAATTGCCATCTCAGTGTGCCCCAGAGGCGGGGGTGGCACAGCAGGCCCAGGGATCAAGCCCCCGGCTCCTGCACCTGTTTGCAGGTGCTTTAATCCACTGAGCTATTTGGCTAGCTCTCCTTGCATCTCCTTTAAAGTGCAAGCATCAAGTGCTTAATCCCAATGATGGGAAAGTGTCTAAGACAAGCTGTGGGCCCCAGGCTGGAATCTGTGTTTTATCACTTCTGCATCTTTTGTCCCCAACACAGCCCAAGGCCTAGCTCCTAGGAGGCACCCAGGACCCATTGCTGCCATCCTCCTTTTCACTTGGCAACACCATGGCCACCCTCCATGGCTACTGTAGCAGCATGACAACCACTGCTGAAATCAGCCTGGGTGAGGACTCGTCTGCATCCACATGTTACAGATCAGCAGGGCAGTGGACGTGAACACACACATGCAATCACAATGATCCCAGAATGGAGCTAGGATGTGGGGGAGGTCAGCCACGCTCAGACCCCAGGGAGGGCCAGTGAGGGCCAGTGAGCCCCAGGGAGTCATGAGGTTCACTCATCAGCAGGCATGATGGTTACTTGGGTGCCTCCTAAGGATATGAATCCTGGTCTTGGGCCCAAAACTCTGCCCCCAATGGTGCTGTAAGAGCTTGGGCCATGGAGAGGACTACAGTCCTTAGAGTGTGGATGACAGGGTGGAAGTCCAGAGAGGCACTAGCAGCCCCTGAGGTCACACAGCAGAGTCAGGCCCAGGCTGCTGTGGCATGTGTGGGTGGCCAACTTACCCCCTGCTCCATGCTGTCATGGGCACGGTCAGTGACTGTGGAGATGAGCGTGAGTGCACCTGTGAAGAAGAGAGCACAGCTATCATAGGGTCATTGCTGTCACCATCCTGGCCTCACCTCGCCCACCCTGGCCTCTCATTCCCCTATTCCACTACCTAGCAGATCCCTTTGGCCCCATAGGCATATGTCACTGGCCTGAATTCTAGCTTTGCCATAGCCACCTAAGAGACTCCAGCAGTAATCTGATCACTCTGCTTCCTTTTCCCCAGTGATAAACTGACTGCGTCACAGAGGGACCTCTGGCAGGCCACACAGAGACACAAAAACCAAGTGTTCTCGTATCATCTCTCCCCCACACAATTTGGGAACACTGGCCCACCTCAGGACTTCCTGGAGGTGACCCTGACACACCCAGCTTAGGGACCTGGAGACCATGTGGTGCCTAGGGGTAGGAGGGACTGAGTGGGCTGTGTCCCCATCCCAAGGGACTCACCTTGTGTGTCATCATACTCAGCTGAGTCTGGGCAGAGGTTGTTCAGATAGTCTAGGATAGAAGGAGCCAGGAGTCAGTGCGTCCCATCCACAGTGTGGCCCCTGTCACTATCCACCCACCATGAGTCCAAGCTACCACTGCTGGCCACTTGCTCACTACACAGTGTCTACTGGGCCTGCTGTATCCACCCTGGAGGAGTCGAGGGGGCAGTGGTGACAAACTGCTGCCTGCCTCTCACCCTATTCCACCCACAATGGCTCTTGAATGTCCCTGTCCCAGGCCCTCCCTTGGCATATGCTCCCCCTCTATCAGAACCCTCTCCTGGGTCTCCCTGAGTTCTTGAGACTTGCTTGCTGTCACCTCCTCAGGGAGTGCCTTGGCCTGAAGTGTCTAATGTGGGTACCTGAGTCCTATCCCCAATCCAACTGGGTTTCCTTGCACCCTCAATACTGATGTGACACTGTTCAGGCATGGCTCTATCTCCAATATTAGCCTAGGCTGGGCACAGAGCAGGTGCTCAGTAAATATAAACGGAACCATGAGCGAGTCCCCTGTGCCTGTCACAGCCTTGGGAATGGTACGTGTGTCCCATGTGGGCCTTAGCCTATTCTCTGGGGCAGGGCCCTTTGATCATGTGGAAGTAGCAGGTGAGTGGATTGGGGGTCCAGTATGGGGTGGGCATCTGGGAAGGGGAGAATCCCCACCCCTTTGTCCATGTGCCCACCTGTGAGGAGGGCGTGGTACTGAAATGGGCGCCGCACCACTGCCAGTAGCTGCTGCTTTACCCGCTGGCCACCCTGCTGCTGTCAGGAGAGAACAAGAGTCACACGCCCTGCCCACACTCCCTCCAGAACCTGAGCCAGGCCCTGCTCTGACCATGCAACAGCCTCCCCTGGTCCCCTCTCCTTGCACCAAGAATACCTTTCTTGTTTGGGAACTGGGTCCCCATGGTGGCCACTGGGGTGATTTCCCTGTCTAGGCATGAAAAGAGTCCCTAAGATCCTCCCAAGATTTGGGGCTTCCTCCTGGGGCCACCTGCCCACCTCTTTTGCCAGATCCCTGCTTTCCCCTAGGGACTCACCTCAAAGTCATAGACTGCAGCAGCCAGATGGGGACAGTGGGTACAGGTCTGGGAGAGCAGAGCCAGGCTTCGGTCGAAGCGCAGAATCAGTGCCGTGTGGTGCTCAAACTCCTGCTCACGGGCCAGGAAGATGCTGGCCACCCGAGACGGGCCCTCTCTGTGCAGGGATAGGGCAGGGAGGTGAATGGAGTGGTGATTCAGGCTGGATCCCACCACCACCGCACAGCCGGCTCTCTCTGTGCCACCCCTGTGTGTCTCCTCCAGCCTGTGAGAGCGCAGACGCACCCATCACCCAGCCTGTGCTCCAGCTCCTGCAGGATGCATTGGTGCAATGAGTGGATGGCAGGCAGCTCGTCCAGGCCCTGCCGCAGCTCGTCCCGTGCCTGTGCGTCCTCTACATTGTCCAGGGCCCTCATGATGGCAGCATGGAAATCCTGAAACATGGAAGCCAGTGACCCACAGCCGCAGCTGCCCCGGCCTCAGGGTAGGGGCACACACAGGCAGCGGCAACCCAGCCCCACATGCCCACCTGCAGACACACACACCCCCAGACCTGTTCTGCCCTGTGCCTGGTGACCTGGAGAACGCTCTCCTTTGACAAGAGGGTGAGAAACTGGGTAATTCCTTCCCTAAAAGACACATACTTCTTGCTTTCAATTTGCTACTTTTCTCTTTTTCTGTACTAGGGACTGAACCCAGGGCCTCCCCACTGAGCTACAGCTGCAGCCCTTTTTCAAATTTAACAACAGGGTCTTGTTTAGCCCAGGCTGGGCTTGAAAGTATCATCCTCCTGCCTCAGCCTCCCAAGCCCAGCTATATAGCCTTCATGTGACAGGAGGAGAGTAAGTTATTGGTCACCTGCCTGGAGGAGGGAGGCCCAAGGTGAGTAGGAGAGAGAGGGAGGAGAGAGGCCGCACCAGGGGCTGTGTTTGCATCCCACATGGGGAATGGTAATGACTGCTGCACAGGCAGCAGGCGGCAAGCAGCTCTGGCTTCCATCTGCCACTGATCCTCCCGCCATCCTCTGGGCCAAGGGCAGTGCAGCTGTCAGTGAGAAGATAGCAGGGAGTGTGCAACTGAATGGGTCTCACATCAGTGCCTAGCATGCCAGAAGCCCATGCCTCCTCCACTGTGTGCCCCACTCAGTTCTGAATCTATATCAGCTCAGCACTGGCACTGAGGACAGGGTGAAGAGGAGACACAGCTCTGCTCTCCAGGGCTCAACTTGCTCGGGAAAGAGATAGGGGAGGGTTTTGTGTGAGGCTATGCCGGGGGCAGTGCTCAAAGTGAAGTAGAGGAGCTGAGGGGCTTGGCCAGGGGGACAGCAGAGGTGAGAGACACTCAGGCAGAGACAGAGGACAACATGCAGCACGGCTGAGGGACGGAAGTTGCTGAGAACTGAGTGCGAGGGGGGTGGTGTGTGTCCTTGTGGACTTGCATGTGTGCACCTGCGTGTGTACCCAATGGCACACCTGTGGGAGGGACAGGCAGGGCTGTTAATAATGTCCAACACTTCCCCAACCATCCTCATGGTCCGACCCCACCTCATAGGCCTGCAGGTCAGGGATAAGATGTCCCAAGAGCCCCTTCTCTGGGAGAGTCACCTGTGTGACAGGGCCATGCCTCTCTGTCTTCATACTCTCTGCTCATGCTGGTGACACACACAAACCTGCCCCAGGTGTGCGGACCACAGGGCTGGCCAGGCTGTGCTTTAGGGGTCTGTGTTTTTGTATTTCTCTGGGTGGCCATGCAAGATTAAAAGTTAGTTTATTTATTTATTTATTTATTTATTTATTTATTTATTTATTTATTTATTGTGGTACTAGGGATTGAACTCAGGACCTTGTGCTTGCTAGGCAAGCACTTACTCCACTGAGCTATCTCTCTTGCCCCAAGATTGTGAACTTATAATTTATCCTGCAATCTCTAGCAATATTTTTAGGGTTCTATTGTGTGGTGCTGGGGTGTACATGGCTACAAATAGTACCCAGACAGATAGACTACCAGACTGCAGTGCAGTGTAACCCTGGGGCCACAGCTCTGAGTCCAGAAGGCCCTGACTCTCAGAATGGCCCAGCTTCCGGCAGCAAGAGAGGACCTCCTGGGGTAGCACACCTCTTTGGGTGGTACCATTTCCGTTCTCAGGCCAGCAATGGGAGGGTGTCCAGGATGGCATAGGGTCCACACTGGACCCTAAGATTCCACCAGCCAAGATCTGGTTATACAATGAGGCATGCAGGCTGGGGACCCACATGTCCCCATGACCCTGAAAGTGACCTTAGGTGCAGCGTTCTAACTGCTGGCCACATAGATCGTAGTGACAAATCAGGCATCGCATGAAAGAAAGGCACTGGTAAAAGGAGTTTGGTTGTTCTAGGAGCTAATTCTGCTCTCGTGCCTTTTCTGCAAATTAAAATTAGTTTCAATTAAGGTTTAAGATAAATGAGAATAAAATGTTTAAAAATAGACTTTATCTAAGAAGTACAAAACCTAAATAGTACATTGCTGAAAGATACCATAAGTCCCTGGGCAGACACTGTGTTCACAACTTTGATTCAGAAAGCTATGACCTCTGCAGGGACACATGGAGTCTGAGTCACCGTCAAGACCCAGGGTGTCCCTCTTTGCAGAAAATGACAAGTGGATTCTTAAGGGTAGGAGAACCAGGACAGCTCTGATGGTGTGAAATGGATGGACGGAGCAGGCAGCCTGAGGCTCCCTGCCACCAGGACCTGCATGTGGCTCAGGATCCAGGCTGCAGCCATACCACCCACCAGCGGGTGAGGGTGAGGGGCATTCACACTCACCGACAGGACCAGGAGTGTCCCATAGCAAGGAGGAGTCTTCACACCAACCTGACGCCCACACAGAAGCTGGGATGGATGCCACACATGCAGAGGAGTTGAGGCACTGATTTTTGTAGTGCTGTGTGGAACCTAGGGCCTGGCCCATAGCAGGCGAGTGCTCCCCACTGAGCTGCACCAGCCACTGAAAGTCAAACTCAAAGAGAATGGGAGTCTCTGCGATGGGAGCCAGCAAATTTTCTCAGATGGGACACAGTAAAGTGGGTAACCTCAAAATTCAGGGTGCTAATGTCTCAGGGGCATGCCAGGGTGTGGGTACAGCTCAGTACTGGTGCTTCCCCAACACAGCAGAGCCCTGCACTCAGCCTGGTGGTACCCACAGGGCAGTGTGGTTGACATGGGTGTGTCACAGGCCACAGCAGCAGGATTGAGCTGGGGTTGGAACAGGCAAAGGACTGGACTTCTCTCAAACATGGGCACATAGATGGGCCTCTGCTATTAGCTCCAGGCAATGTAAGATCAAAACCTAGTGACACTGCATCACCCAAAGAGGACACTGCCATGGTATAGATACCAAGAGTCGCTGCAGGTGACTGGAAACTTTTACTAGGACAAGGAGTCTATGAGGTGCAGTGATTTTGTTTTATTTATTTATTTTTTTAACTTTCTTTTTCTAAGAGATGAGACAAGGTGCAACACCTCCTCCAGAAGTATAGGGCTGTCCCTCCAGGCAGGCCCAGGAAGTTGGTGGTTATGCAGAGGCTTCCCCCCCCGCCACACCCTTTGGAGACAGGATCTCGTTATGTAGCCCAGGCTGACCTTGAACTCACAAAGATCTTCCAGCTTCCCAAGTGCTGGGATTATAGGTGTGCACCACATCTAGCATGCAGAGACTTCTAGCACTGCCACCTGCACAAACAGGAAACTGGGGACACTCATAACAGGTGGCCCAAGGCAAAGGATGTTCTGATTCATGCCACAGTATGGATGTTCTAGGAACACTAACAGCACAGGCAGTGTGACTACAAGTCATGCAATGCCCAGAATGGTAACTGTGCCCCAGGCTGCAGTGCCCCATGGGAGCAAATAGTTGCAGGCTCTCTGGGGTGATGAGAGGGCTCTGTGATCCAGTTTGGGGAAGCTGACTCCATGAATGTCCTGAAGGTCACCTAATTTGCAGTGGTGATGGCCAGACTGCACAGTAGGAGGGTTAACCTTGGACAAGCTGGATGAAACACAGGTAGGGGATGGACCAATAGCCACTTGCAGAGCCAGAAGTCAGCAGCAGATGGATGTCCCAGCTAAAAAATCCCAAAGAGGATTTTGAAACAGCTAAGCAGGGGAGGGAGGATATCTGACCACCGGTCATCAGGAAAATGCTGTCCAAAACCCAACATATAAATAAACCAGGGAGCACAGTGCAAGACAGACAGGCAGCAGGAAGCAGGGAGATGGGGCTTTTGCACAAGGACAAGAGATGGAAGGGAAAAAATTGAGACGCACCAAAACTGTACATTAGTGTCCAAAATACAGCCGCAAATGGAAACCATTACCCAACCACCAGAGTGGCCATGGACACTGGGTGACAACACTGACATGGAGGGGACAGGTGCTTGACACCTATTCTGCTACACCTGAGGCCTCCATGGCTGCACCCTGTAGAGCCCAGAAGAGATGCAGAGGGCAGGAGGGCCTTCACTGCCCAAGACATAGGTTTCTGATGGCTGACGGGGGGAGAGATACCAAAGGTCACAGGTCACAGCCCTATATCTCTGGACACCGCACCATCGCCACCTGCCCCAGCCCACCTCAGCGTCCATCCATGGCCTGTGCTGTTGTCTACCAGGCCTGCTTTAAACCTTTCTCCAGGAGGCCTCACTGACCTCAGCCTCCAGGGCTCCCTGACACCAGCAGGCTGGTGCCCACCAGTGCTGCACTTCCTCACCTGCCTGATGCACACACTATGTGCACTGAGCCGGTGCACATGGTGGGAGCACTGTGCAGGAGCCCAGTGGGTGCTCAGAGCAAGGTCACCTGTGTGGGGACAGTCAGCACTTCCCCGTTTGCAGGCCACAGAGTGAGGCGGGCATTCAGTGGTCAACATACACCGAAGGCAACCTTGGAGGGCACAGAGCCAGACAGGAGAGAAGCAGGGGGAGACACCAAGAAGTGCTCAGGACAGCACCGCCCACCAGCCCTGTGACAGCTGGGCACATCACTGAGCTTTACCCTGGCATCCGGGCACCATGCAGGAGTGTGGGCCAGGCCCAAGGTGTAGACTTGGGAGGCTGAAGGAGGCGGAATTGCTGTCTTTGATAGATCAGCACAAGAGAATCAGAAAAAGCGGCAGCAGCAGCAATCTGGGAAGCACTTGCTGGAATCATCCTGGGCCAAGTAGAGTGAGACAGGCAGGGTCTAGCCAGCAGGATGTGGGCAGAGCCCACAGTGTCCCCTGTTCTACTACCAAAGAACTTCTTCTGTCCTGTTGCCCTCATCTAGCTCCTGGATGAATGCATTGAGCAGATCTCAGCTTCGATTGGTTCATCCAGCTTCCTCTGAAACTAGAGGTGTCCGATCAGGTGGAAGAAGCCATCCAATGACACTTTCAAGAGTGTTTCCAAGGGACTACCTGGGCTGAAAGGCATACACTTTCATTTACCCCCTTTCTACTCTGCCTGGAACACTGATGTGGTGGCTAGAGCTGCAGCAGCCACACCGTGCTCATGAAGAACCTGCAAAAAATGCAGCACAAATAGATGAGACCTTGTGTCTATGGCTTTGCAGATTTCCTCCTCCTGGATCCATTTTGGGTGACACAGCAGCCCCTATGCTAAGAGCTTATAACTGAGCTTTTGCTATAAGCTGTCAAGCATGCTTCCTATCTGGCACAGGATCAGTAGAAAAGGCTCCTAAATCCAGACTCCGTTTTCCAGAAAGCACCATAGCAATATCTCCATCTGTCTCAACAAGTGGCAGGGATGCCAACCCCTGCCTGTGGGAAGTGGTTTCTGTGTTGTCTCAGGCAAGGCAGTCAAAATACCATGCAATTCCTCATGACTCCCACCTGCGGGCTTAAGCTTGATGCTGGCCACAGAGCCCAAGCCTGGCCTCGAAGACTGTTGGGGCCACAACCCAGGACTGGTTACCACCTGATATGGGCAGCAGGGCTAGGACCCTGCCCCAGCCCAGGGACATCCCTACATCCCCACCTGGCATCTACACACAGGGAGCACAGCATTCCCCGCTCCTGGGGCCAGCAGGTGCTGATCAGACACTGGACTCCTCTCCAGAGCCGACACAGCCTCTGGTGCCCTTGAGCCACTCTGCCTTCTTGTACTGCTGCAAGTCATCCTCCTGGTTCTCCTTTATGAACAACTGGAGACCCCCAGACACAGGGAGCCCCTGCACACTGGGTGAGGTGTGCAGATGGACATCCAGGAGCAGAACAGCTCCCGACCAAAGCCACTATGGAAAAGACTTACCCAAGCCGGTTCTGAGCTTGGCTGGCTGGGCTCTCAGCTCATCTCAGTGACTTTCTGTGAGGTTTCCAGAACCAGTGGGCAAGTATGGCAGATGGATGGGTGGGTTGGTGGGTAAGTGGGTGGGTGGGTGGAGCAGTGGAGGGATGGACAGGGTGGATGGTAGGACAGATGGGTGGAGAGGTGGGTAGCTCAGCAGTGGTAGAGTAGGATTGCACAGGTGCACAGCAGGTGGAGAGACAGGTAGACAGCACCAGGGAAGAGGGGCAGGTGGTGGAGGCAGTGGCTGGGGCCTGGGAGGGCACATGGGCTCCCAGGGGGCAGGTGATGAACCTGAGGCCGTGTGGCCACCATGGTCTCTGCACCTGCGATCCCTGATCTCTTCCATGTGTGTCCAGTAGTGCCTGGCCTGTTCTGGTTGGCAGCCTCCACGCCAAGAAGAGGAGCGGAGGGTCCTCAGAGCTGCAACCTTGTGCCAGTGGCTGGAGCTGCAGTGCCCTTAGCCTTTGCCCCCCACAACTGGTCCTAAGGGCCCCAACCTCAGTGCAGGGCTTCTCTGTGTTGCCGTCAGCATTTTTGGTAGGGACAGGGGCACAAAGGATTTCATCCTTGCAGGTACCGTGTGTGTGTGTGTGTGTGTGTGTGTGTGTATGTGCACACGCCCACAGCACATTTCTAGCCACAAGCACATGCTCCATGATTCCATGGCTCTTTTTCAAGGTTTAAGATGAGTCAGTGGCCAGCAGAAGGTGGGATACACACAGATAGGTGCCACCCAGCTAGGGTTTCTTAACAGCTGTAATCTAGAACCTGGCCCTCGGCAAGAAAGGGAATAGAGGACCTCAGGGAAGTCCTCCTGTTGCACTGACCCGTCCTCTGTGAGATGGGGCCAGGTTTGGTGTCACACCCCGGCCACTTTCCTCCCTGCCCTGTGATGGCCACCTCTCTGAGACATGGCCCAGACTCTCTGATCCCTCACCGTGTACTCCTGATGGCCTCTATTCCTCATTTGTCCCCTGCATGGCTGGGGATTTCCAGCACAGGACCAGGGCTGGGGAGGGGAGACAGTAGCCCAGTGCCTGGGGCTCCCCAGGTCTGGCCTCCCACCCCCTGGCACAGGAGCCCTTGCCTAGCCTGAACATCATCATCCCTAGAGCTGCTGTCACCTCTTCCACAGGCTCTATCCCCAGCCTGCATAGAAAGAAGCTGGCGTATATGGCAGTGCCAGGCTTCCCCTCTGTTCCCCATCCCCAGCATCTTCCTAGGGACCCCAGCACACCCCATGTCCTGGGCATTGGCAGACAGCTTCCCAGAAAGCAGTTGCACCCGCTGCTGCCAGCCTGGTGACAGGAAGCACCACTAGGCTGTGTCATAGCTGTGATAGGGCTACACACAAGGACAGCGACTGAGGCACTTACCAGGCACAGGAGCCCCAGCATTTGCAGGAACCTATGGGGAGAGGGGTGTGTGTGAGTGTCTTGGCACACAGGGCAGCCGCAGGGCAGGCCAGCACGGGCAGTGGGGACTCACGCTTTCTCTGATGACAGCAGCTCCTGTGCGACGACCAGGGCTCGGGAAGGTCCTTCCACCTGCGAGGACACGGTGGTTAGCAGAGAGACCCGGGACTCTAGGTGACTCACTCTCCCCATCTGCAGTGTGGACATGACTCAGGCTGGCACCGAACCTTTGGATCCTGACCATGCCCTGGTCACGCTGGCCCTGTGAATGTCCTCCCAAGTGAGAGGGCAAGCTTGTTGCCTTGCCACCTCTGGGTGGCCAGAGCTCCTTCATGACAGAGACGTTGGTGGGTGGCTACTGGCATGACTGGGACAGGTGGTTCCTGGGGCACACAGAGCACCAGGCACACACTGGTTCTCCCACACAGTGGCTCTCAAAGGCCAGCCTCAGTTTCCCCATGTGTGGATGAAGAACCACTCAGTGGCCTTCTGTGCCGACCCTCTGTGACAGATGAGGAGAGCAATAGCATGGTGTGGGTATAAGAGCCAGCTCCAGAACTGGCCTGCTTCCTGCCCCTGATTCTGACCAACCAAATGGTCCAAAACCTTCCATGCCTCAATCTTCTGATCTGTGACCTGGGTGAGACTACACACTGTATTAACCAGCTATGCATTCGAGTGCCTTTCTACACCACCCTTGCAGCCAATTGTCCAGGAATCATCGAGTGGGTGGAGCCAGCCCAGGCCCAAAGGCCTGAGGGAGGGAGGAGAAGGGAAATGTGGGATCTGGCAGGCTGCAGGCTGTAGCCACAGGAACTTGGGCAGAACCCCAGTCCCCTTGGGAGTCCCGTGGTGGCCTTTGTCCCTGTGTACATTCTCAGAGCAGCTGGTGACATCATCCCCCACACAGGAGATGGCTCTAAGCACAGTGGACAGGGTACAGCACACAGCAGGTGCTAAATAATGCACTTCTCTCCCAGCTGGTCCATCCTGAAGTTTCCTGACCTGTAACAGAGTTGAAGGTTCACCCCTTCCGAGACCATTCACGTAGACTGGGACTTGGTGGTGGCCCTATTTGGGTTTCCTGCAGATTTGCAGGAGTCAAGAGGAGCCCAGCTGTCCCTGCATAGATGGGATCACCACTGTGGTGAGAATGAGGTCCACCCCATGCTGCCGCTGATCAGTGCCGCTTGCTTTAGAAAATGGGTTTCCCCTATAAAATGTTGCATCTGTTGACATGTAACATGTTTGTATTTTCTGTGAATCTAAATGTTGGGAGCTACAGGAAGCCAGCACATTGATCAAGTGTGTGTAGGTGGGACTGGGCTTCAGTGCCTAAAGCAAAGGAGCTACCCCAGTGCTGAGAAAAACATCCTGTCTCATTGAGGCCAGCTATTAGTTGCTAACCTTGTGTCATGCGATATGAACTTTGCAAAAGTATAAATAAAGGAAATTTTTGTGTGCCTTGAGTGTGTGTTGAGTTAGTCTTGCCCATCAGGCAGACTGGGGACCACCTAGCCCAGCTTTTTGTCTTCTTGTCTATCTTTCTCATTCCTATAGTTGTGTCTGCCCAGAGTAGAACCATTTGCAGTAAGACCAACAGATCTCTATATCTAAATACTGAGTCCTAGCATCTCCTCAAGGCTATGTCTGTGATGTGGTGAATCTGGCTCAGGACAGCTGTTTGCTTCCCAGTATGTTACCAAGGTCTGGGACGAGGTGCTATCACACAGGACTGGGAAGAGCAGGTGGTGTAGCCACTGAGAGTAGCCTCCTGTTCAGAGTTGGGTGGCCTGTGGCAGCATCTCAAGCCAAACTGGCGAAGGGAGTTCCCTGGGCCTGCCCCCAGCAGACACCGTTATCTATGAGGCTCAGCAGGTCGGGCACTGATTCCAGCACAGCCTCCTCTGATGGCAGCAGAGAATTTGGGACAGGAGCTCTGTACAGGGCCCGTTGTTATTGTTGTTGACTGAAGTATTTAGAGACAGGATCTTGCTAAACTACCCAGGCTGGTCTCAAACTCATGATCCTCCTGCCTCAGCCTCCTGAGTGCCATAGCCTAAGGTATGCCTGGCTGCCACAGGGACAGGTGATACTAGGATGATCAGGAGATGCAGGGGCAGCTGGAGGGCCATGCCCTACTCCTCCTGGCTGGGGGGCAGGAGTGGCACTGCTAGCCTCTGACGTCCCTTTTGTGTGGCCACAGATACTGTCAACCTCCCTATATCTTGGCTCCTCTCCTCCCTCCTGCCACTTGTGACCTCCGTGCTCTGGGTGGGAGAAGGAGATCACATGCATGGAGGTGGTAGGCTTGGCCTCTTGTACCCAGTGTACCAGCCACTCCCTGCACATTCCCTGAGGAAACAGGGACAAGGGAAAGAAACATCATCCCATTACCCACCCTGGCACTGAGCAGCAGAGAGGAGGGGTCTTTGCCTTTAGAGAAATAAATTTCCCTGATGGTGGGAAACAAGGGAATGAGTTGTGAGAGACCTCCTGTTCTGTTCTTCAGCTCCCGGTACAGGGATAGGGATTCTGATGGTGACCTCTGCACTGGCCCAACAGGGAACAGTCACCCCTGCTCCTTCTGTCAGACACTGGGTCCTGCTTGGGATCTGCCCCAGAGAAATCCTTTCCCTAGTGGTGTGGGGTAGAGCCAGGACTCTGTATGGTTAGGCTGGTGCTTGCCCCCAAAACCTCACACCTATGTGTGCTGGAGGTGTGTGAATGATATGTACAGCAGTGGAGTGAGCAGGACAAGGAACAGGGCCATTCCTGGGGCACAGATGAGCCCCACGTGGCCATGGTGGATGTGAGGCCCTGAAAGCCCACAGCACAGAGCTCTAAGGCCACCCTGAGGGCAGATCTCTCCTCAGTTTCTCACAGTTCGATGCTTTATGCATAAATATCAGGTCCACCAACAGTGCCCCCCACCTACCTGGAGCCCCAGGGAGAGCTCTGGGGAGCCACTGTGTCCCACCAGGTCTGCTATGAGAGCTGCAGACCAGGCATGAGTGCAAGGGACTCCACCACCTCCACAGTCCTGTGGGCACAGGGCCTGGCAACACATGCCAGCTCAGGAAGAGAAGATGCTGGCCCCTTGGTGGACACCCAGACCTGGAGGCCACCCAACTTGGCACCAACATGTTCCTCCCTCTAGGCCACACAATGACAGATGTTCAGAGCAGCCCAGCTCCGCCTGGCTATGGACACAGGAAGGACTGGGGCTCCAAGTCCGTGGCACTGTCATGGTGGGCATGGTGGTAAGGGTGGTGCTCACTCTGTCCCACACAGGTCCCTCACTGCTGACTCCCAAGCAGGCACCATAGCTGTGACATTAGGTCACCAGCCCTGTCCCTACTCCCAGGGTGACCCTGACAGCTGCCAGGATCTAGGTCCAGGGCTCCAGAGCTCCCTGTACTGAGCAAGCTGGGCTCTGTAGACTCAGAGATAGCAGAGGATGTAAGCGCCATGGCCTCTGGGATCTGAATCCCTGGCCCTGTTCCCTGAAGACTCTGGGGGTGCTATCCCCACAGATTGTGTGGAGAGGATGAAGCCACTTGAGTCTCACAGAGGGCAAGTGCTGTCACTCTGAAGAGTCAAGGTTCCTTGTGACCTGAGGCCCTCACCCCACTGTGCTGAGTAGGGCAAAGACCAGCTGTGTCCCTGTTGCTTCAGGACCAGACTGCCACACATCCTTCAGTGTCCCTTGCCCAGGGACTCCATCACCCAGATGGGGAGACTGAAGCTAAGAGCCCAGGGTGGTGGTTACTCTAGTCAAGCAGCTTTGCTCTAGGCGCTCGATACCTCAGAGCTGGACAGCTCCATGTGGCTCCTCCCACCCTGTCCACTTCTGCCCACCATACTCCCACTTCCCATGCCTACCTTGTGAGTGACACTGGAGTCCCTTTGGGTGCCATCCTCTTCCTCAGAGCTGCCCTGTTCCTCCTCAGACCCAATGTCCTCTCTGGGTGCCGTTGCTGAGATAGGACAAACTTTATAGGGCTCTGTATAGGCGCTGGGCAAAGGAAAGAAAGGGTCAGAGCTGCCTGTTGGCAGGGCCCAGCAGGGAGAACCCAGAGAAGCAGCAACAAGCATCCATGTTGCACAGTCTCAGGGACACCCTACAGGAAGATAGGGGCTCCTCTCCTGCTTTAGGACTTCCCATGGCTCCCTCCTGCCCAGGCATCAAGACTCTGACACTTCTCCTAAACCCCGTTTGTCTTCCAGATCAGGGAGCCTGGTCACACTTATCACTCACACCTGCTCCTGGGACCACCCAGTGGGTGACCCCAGTGGCTGATGGTAGGTAACAGGCAGTGAGGAAGCATGCACCCACCGTGGCTTAGCCCATGGAGCTGACAAGGGCCAGACCTGGCGACTGGGCACCCTGGGCCCTGCTGGAGCTGCTTCTCAACCATGCTGGAGCCAGGACTTGGCTCCTTTTCCTGAATGCCTGCAGCCTAGGCCATCAGCACTGAGTCAGAGCCAATGAGCCTTCCCGTCACCAGTGGAGGGATGGGGCTGCCACAGAGGTCTGTCTTCCTCCCCTTAGTTCACAACTCTGCTTCTTTTGCCAACTTTGTTGGCCTTTTCTTTCAAACACGTGTACTTTACACAAGTTACACACCTCCCACCTGGGGCCCAGAGAAGCCCTTGGCTAGGATGCTCAGTGTGCCATCCCTCCCTCCCAGGACCCCCAGAAATAAGCGGGCCCCTACATGCACCCTGAAGAGTCAGGTTTCCCTGTGACCAGAGGCCTTCACCCCACAGTGCTGAGTGAGGCTGGGACCAGCTGTGTTCTCATTGCTTCAGAAATAAACTATTTAATGTATTTAGTACAGTTTCTCACTACATAGATTTGACTTAGTGATCCTCCTGTTTTTAGCCTCCCAAGTGCTGGGATTACAGGCATGCACCACAACACCTAGTCTCAATTGCCATCTCAGCGCACCCCAGGGGCGGGGCCAGTGGCACACAAGCGATTGAACCCAGGTCCCTATGTCTGCCTAAGCAAGATCTTCAATCCACTGAGCTATCTGGCTGGCTTTAGAAACAAACTCTTGCATATTCCTCAGTGCCCCTTGTCCTGGGGACTCCATCACCTCATACTCCTCCCTTTGACATCCTGAGTCCAGGCCTCTGTGGCCCAGGCCACCTCCTACCTGGGTGCCCACAGTAGCTGCTTTTCAGTCCCTGGCACCCAATCATTTCCAGGCCAGGGCCACCTTCTCAAGGCCCACTTTGATTGCATGGCTCCTCAGGCCCCACTCAGCCTGTCCTGCTTCACAGAGCCTGGGGGCCAAGGACAGGGCTGACACACAGGGCCCTGAATGTGCATGGTCCTATCTCAGCAGCTGAAGAGTGAGGATCATGAATGCAGTCAGCACTGAGGGTCTGGAGCTCATGAGTCACTGTCTCACTGAGTCTGGAGGGCCAGAAAAGAAGGAGCAGAGACAAAGGCCCAGGCCTCTGAGATGGGCACCTGGCCACCCTCTGGCCTGGCTGCTTCTGAGCTGCCCAGCACCCAGAGCTGCACAATTCAAATGGAAACTCGCCTGGGCATTAAACAGCAGCACCAGGGTGGCTCCCAGGTCAAGCTGAACAAACAGCCAGGCATGGGGACGCATGCCTGTAATCCCAGCACTTGGGAGGCTGAGGCAGGAGGATGGTTGTGAGTTTGATGCCAGCCTAGACTACAAAGTGAGCTCAGGGTCAGCCTGAACTGCATAATGAGACTCTGTCTCAAAATAGCAGCAGCAGCAACAAAAACAACAATAATAACAACAACAGATATGATCAAACACTGGCTCTGATCTCCATTGACCTCTGTCTGGTCACTTGGCTTAGCCTCTGCCATTGCTGCTAGCCCCAGGGCTACTCAAGCCTAACAGGTGCTGCTGACCAGGCCTTTTCTAAGTACAGTGTGGGTGTCCTCCTGATGCATTTCAAAACAGCAGGCCCCTGTCAACTGTAAGGACTAAATGGCTAAGCTGCCCCTGCTCACTGCTGCAGATGCAGGCCTTAAAGATGAGACAGATCTGGTCATTTCCACCCAGTGTCGCCCAGCCCAATTGCAGTGTCAGGGTGACCAGCGCTGGGGGCAGGGCTGGATTGACTGACTTCTGCTTGTAGAACAAGCATGAAAACAACCAAGCACTAGGCTTGGAGTGCTGATGACACCTGTGTCACTGACTTCATCATTCCATTTCAGGACTGAGCACAGCATAAGGCGATCAGTCACCCCAATAAGCAACTTTTCACAATACCACACAGCACGGCCAAGCCAACACCTTAAAGATTGTTGAAGCTGTAGTGGCAGAACCAATCATCCTGAAGATGTCTTCTGGACAATCACTTCCAAATGTTCTTGTTGACTCCACAGACCCTCTGTCCCAGCTGAGAATCACTTCTTCCTGAGGAACTGACTAGAGATGCCTATATGGCATCCAATCATCAATGCCAGCCTGGGAGGGCATCTCTCAGTATGTCCACAGAAGCCCACAGGGGTCTGTAGTGTTCCAGATGCTGTAGATACCAGGGTACAGTGGGGAGCAAGACACTGTCTTTGCTCTAATAGCTCTCTAGTCCAGATGGCTATTAGGAGCACCACTTAGATACTGGGACTCTTGGGGCATAACCTTACTGCACATGTGAGAAGACTCTGATCTACCCACTCACTCACCTGTCTATACATGCATTTATTTGCTCCTCTCAACAATCTATTCATTTATCTATCTGTTTATCCATCCTTCCACCTACCCACTCATCTATCCACTCATGCATTTGTCCACTATTTTCCTATCCATCCATCCATCTATCCATCCAACCATCCATTCATCCACCCATCCATCAATTCACACATGCATATACCCACACATCAACTCATATAACCATTCATTTATTCAACTACCCATCTGCTGTCATCCACCCGTATATTTATCCTCTTGTCCATACATTTATTCATCTTCCAACACATCCATCCATCCATCCATCCATCCATCCATCCATCCATCCATCCAATCTACTCATCATCTGTACATCCACACATCCACAATGCATTCATCAACTCACACTTCCACTGCCCAGTCCCACCCATGCACACATTCACCATCTAGCCCTGCTTTCATTGACAAACTCAGCTGTCCATCTACCCATCCATAATTGGTCAGGCAACTGTTCCATGGTTTTAACCCATGGAGGAATAAGGGACAGTAGCCTTTCCCTCTCTGCTTTGGGTAAGTTTATAGGATTTGTCCCCTGGCATGATGAATAAGGGTCAGAAGGCACCTAGTCTATGCCCTGGCAGAGCCTGTGGGGCTCAGAGCATCTCCACAGCACTTTGTGATTGCTGGTTCTCATGTTGCCTTGTAAGGGGACTCCCCAGGAAGTGAGCATGTGGTTGTGTGAGTTTGTACATGAGGGACTCACTGTAGAGTCACATTCTGGGGAAATCAGGCAGTTCCATCACCAGTCAGTGACCATGAGGCCTAGGACTTGGGATCAATAGAAGACAGTCATTGTGTAACCTTAGATAGCTCGCTCAGCCTCTCTGTTTCTCACATGTAAAGTAAGGTTCATTGTGGGACTGAACAGAAGCTGCTACCACCTTGCATAGAGCAGGTCCTCTGACCCAAGCACCCCATAACTGGGGCCATGTGACCATCTCAGGGCCATGTCTCCACATCTGTGGGATGCATGAGGTGATGGACAGTTGGGCAGGCCCAGGCCCAGGACACCTGAATGTCCCCTTGGAGAGATGTGCAGTGTCCCCAGGTCAGCAAGAGTGGCCTTGTGTCAGTTCCAGAGAGAGGGGCTTTAGACAAATCAACTTCCATATCTTGCCAAGAAGTAAGTGTGGCTTAGCCTCGCTCTTTGACCAGTGATGTCTCCTCCCGCCCATCACCAGGCCTGCTGGTTTCCCTTTGCACCTGTGTTAACAAGCTGTGATTCACAAGCCACAGGATGGAGGAGCTCAGCACTCAGGGAACTCTGTACCACCACCTCCTAACTTTATAACCTCTCACCTCCCCAAAGGAGCTCCCAGGCCACTCAGCAGTCTCCTGCATCTCCTCTCTTCCTGCCTCTGAGGGATCCCCCATAGAATCCCATGGGACTGAGCCACTCAAGGCCTATGTGAGTGCCACACCTTGGTTCAGGCTGTGGGAGGATCCACATCCTGCTCATCTCTGAGCCTGTAGCATCTGAGGTAAGAACAGACCACATTCTACAGTGGGTGTGTGCTGTGCTAGGTTGTGTGAACCAAGCTCTTGCTTCTGGTCAGACACCTGGATGAAGTTGCTAGGTCCCCACCACACACTCCCACTCTGAGGCCCACTGGGATTGATTTAGCACTGGTACTCAGTGAGACTAGGCTCTATCCTTCCAACAGGTTTCCAGAGAATATTGTTACCCTGGGGCTATCTTGGCTCTTCCCAAACCAATGCTGTGGCTTTGCCTTAAATCATTAAGGGACTCAGAGGTCACAGGGAAATAAAAACTATACTGCTACATGATCCTCAGAAGGCTGGTAAAATAGCAGATGGACAGAGAAGTCACACACAAGGGATATAGGCACTGGCTTATCCCAAGCCCCGCCCCTGTTGTGCTGAGACAGGTGGCCACAGGGCCCAGGTGGAAGTGGGGTCACAGGAGATGACCTTAGAAGGGGATGGGGTCAACAGGGCCACTGGATCATGGACTGGAGCCGCTCACACTGTGAGCCAAAATACACCTTTGCTCTATGAGATGATGACTTCAGCTTGCTCTTTCTTCTTGTGATACCTGAGCTTGGACCCAGGGCCTTCTACTGAGCTACATTACTGGTACTACTTTGTTTTTATTGTGAGACAGGGTTGATGGGGCAAAAGAGACTTCATTTCTTTTCAATTTCTCTTAAGGGAGGGTCACTTGAGTTCACTTAAACTCTAGATAAACTCAATCCTTCACCCATCTGCTATGTAGCTACCCACAAATCCACTTTGAGAAAAACAGAGTCATAAAATAGGATCAAATAGTTAAAACAACTTGGGGAATAAGGTGAATACTAAAACACAATGCCCTATGAGAGGCAGATGGTCAACAGTGTCTAAAAATATAAACCTTGAGGCAATTGTGTGACATTCTTGTAAAATTTCTGAAATTTAGGTAATGAGGTAATATGGTTACTATGGAAACCTGAAAAGTATATAACCTGGAGGTAAATTCAACGTTTTGTTTTCCTGATTGGTGTCAGAATATTGATCATTGGCTTCCAACAAGCTTCTTTGTTCCTACTCCTTCAGTCTTGCTTGTGGGTGCTTTTCCTCACTGTCATCTACTGTAACAGGGTCTCGTTAAGTTACTCGACACTATGATTCTCCCGCCTCAGCCTCCCAGAGCACTAGGACCATACCCCCATACAACCACCACTCCACAGTGGTCTTGGCTGTGCATACAGCAACAAAAGCCGATAGACACACAAGGACGAGCACAGCAGGGGCTGGGCCTGCCTTTTTAGGCTGTGCAGTGACCTCTGACCTTGACATCTTGGCCACTTCCAGGGCTATAACAGAAGATAGTGTCCTAGGGTCTAAGTTTCAGAGTGTGACAACTTGAAGAACCAAGTTGGCAGGAACCATTCCCTCCATGGCCAGGTCTCCTGCCTGTGAGGCGGAGGTGGTAACAGCATTTACACACCTGAGATGAAACAGAAAAGGGAAGGAAAGAGTCCGCTGAATCACAGTTGGAGGGTGGGCAGAGCTGATTCTCGGAGCTCCTGTGCGCAGAGCTCTGCCTTGCTGTGTGATGTCGGGCAGCCCCTTCCCTGCTCTGTGCCTCTGTAAACCAAGTCCCACCCCTGGGTTCTAAGTCCAATGCTATGTACTTGTGCAAGTGGCTCCTGCTGCATCTCCAATCTCATGGACAATCACCCAACCATCACTCCCCAGCACACTTGTGACTGACACTCCCCTTGAGGCTTCCTGGGAGGCCTAGCCACCACTGCCATGGCGAGACCACTAGATTCACCTTTCTGAGCTTTGGGACTGAGTAGGTAGGTGCACTGTGTGCAGGAGTCTCAATATTGTCCACCCAGCCTTCCCCCCACCATTGACACAACTGGCCAGGGACAGTGGGCAGCAGCATGGGTCAGGCAGATGTCATGGATACTAAAAGTGCCTGGCCACTGCATCCTGCCTATCAGCCTTACAAACAGAGGGATGTGAACGGGAAGGGTCCATGCTTGAAGTACATGTGGAACTGGCTTCAAAGCTGCCCTTACACAGTGTGTCCATACTGCCCCTGCCAGTAATAGGTGTAACACTGAACACAGAGTAGATTGTACCACAGAACTGCCTCCCTCGCTCCTTTGAATCTCGCAGTGTGAGAGGCTCTGTGGTTGCTCCATCTGAGGGGCGATCCATATCTTCCAGGTCACCTCAGCAACCCCCTCCTCCCCCAACCTTACCTGGCCCTGGCAACAACCATGCCCGCCTGTCAGATATATCCACCTGGGTCACTGCTACCACCTCTGTGCCAACTGGGAAGGTGGCATCCAGGTGGGACCAGCCCTAAAGCTGTGACCCATGAGACATGCCGAGACACAAAGTCAGCTAGTGTCACAGGCCTTAGGAAGCACTCAAGGACACCAGTGGCACGTGTGGTAGAGGGTCATGTGGATGGAAGGCACAAGGTTTCCATCACTAAGGCCAGACTCAGAAGGGGAGGTGACACTGGCAAGGAGTCGGTGTGGCCCTGGTCACACAGAATACATTCGATCCCTGGCTCATGGTACAACCCAGAAAGTGCTGCTCTGCCAACATCACCCTGCTCCCATCTTGCTTTTCCCCAGTCCCTCAAGAGGTGCACCTGGGATGTCTGCTGACCCAGAGGACCCATCTCCTCAGTGCCCAAAGGTGACTGTGCCTGTGAGCAGGAACCTTTGGTGCTGCAGGTCAGCTCTGCTTCACTGTAGTTCTCCATAGAGAATACCTGTGTTGCAGCTGCCTATGTCCCCTTGGCCCTCACCAGTTCCCCCCGACACCTCTGGCCAGCACCGAGTTAACTTTCAGGGACTGGTACACAGCAGGTGCACATACACTGTGGTGGGAGGAGAGGCTCTGGTGGCCTGGTCTTGTCTGCACTTCACTTGTGAGTAGATGCCCAAGGTCCCTATAGACAGGATGGACCTTGACTCAGTCCCCATGTGGCAATCATCCCATGCCAGGGCCAGGGACACAGTGGAGTCTGCCCCAGAGGTAGTGGGAGGGCTCAGGAGGTTACTATGTAGGGCAGTACTGAGCTGAGTCTGTGGGGGATAGAGACAAAAAGCCACTGCCCACTTCCACAGATAGGAAGCTGGGCTTGAGATTCGAGGATGCAGCCCCCACAAATCCTGGAGCTCTTTGCTGTCATGTTGCTCCTCTCTGTGGTGGGTGGGGACACAGAGGCAGCTGAGGTAGTTTTATGGTTTATGTCTAGTTGTCTCCCCAAAGCCTCATGCAATCATGGGGTGGGGACTTCTAGAGTTTGAGACTTGACTCATGATCCAGTGGGATTATGTGTTTTAGTACTGATGGGATTATAGGTCTGAGTACTTCTGGGATTACTCGACTCTTGATCCACTGGGATTATGTGTTTTAGTACTGATGGGGTTATTGGTCTGAGTATGGCTGGGATTATTGGTGTGGCCTAAGGTGGACAGGCTGAGGCAGAAAGCCTGAATGTAATATAAAGCAAGACAGACAGACTGAGGCTGTTGCTCTCTGCGCCCTGTTTGATCTGTTGCCTCTGTCGCAATTGTTGCTGTTCCGCTGCCATAAACTGGATACTCTCTGCCCTGTTCTGCTCAGCCTTGGGCCAGCTGAATATGGACTGAAACCAGCAAGTGTGAGCTAAATAAACCTTTCCTTCCTTCATTTTGAATGTCAGGTATTTGTCCCAGCAACGAGTAAAAGTAACTAAGACAGGTAGCAAACCTGGCCTGACTTGGCCTGGCTCAGCCTCATGCCTACTCCCTTGACTCTGCTATAGGCTTTCAAAGCCTGTTTGGTGCAGGCAATTCATGCCTGCTTTGGATCTTTTTGTTGTTGTTGTTAACAAAATGCTTCTTTCTGCTCTCCCTGGAAACAAGATCTTGCTATGTAGTTCTGGCTGTCCTTAAACTTACTATGTAGCCCAGACTGGCTGTAGACTCCCAGAAATCCTCCTGCTTCACCCTACCCAGTGCTGAGATTACAGGCATGTACTATAATACCCAGTTTTCTTTCTTTCTTTTTAATAGAAAATAGATCACGATATTTAATATATCAGAATTCAGGGATTAAACAACATAAAATGTGTCCAGAAATAATTCTAGAAGTAAAAAGGGGTCAGGTAGTATGAGTAAAAATTTAGAAATTTTATCTAAACAAATGTAATAACTAAAATTTTAAAAATATTTGCATGCTTATTTTATGAGACAGAACAATTCTAAAAGACAGCTGAATCATTCTGGGACAACATGGCTGGTGAAAGGTGTAGAGATAAATTAGCATCTCAAGAAGCAGAGAGCAATAAACAAAGCCCAGGGACAGTTGTAGTCTGTTACTGAGAATTCCTGGAAGCTGGGATTTAAAGAGGCACATAACAGGTTATCCTGATGGCTCCTTGTTTGTTGTCTCCTCTCTCGCTTGGGATGTTAATGGTTGTCTCCTTCCATGCTTGGAATGTTTTTAACTAGCATTTGTGTGAACCTAGTGATAGGGAAAAGGTGGAAGTTGATAGAAACAAATCTCAGGGAGGCTTCTGAGCTAAATTCATCGGGTCTTCTCGTTGTTTCTTTCAGCATCGACTTACACAAAACTTACAACAGAAAGGGGTCTGAGTTTGGATGCTATACTCAGTTTTAATAGGGGAGCACTGTTTTGCCATAAGGGAGGCCAACCTGTGCCCAGTTATGGTGACCAGATGGTCTATGCTTTTTCTGGGGCACTCAGTGGGCTGTGGGTACTAATTCCTGGGAGGAAATCAAGGTACAAGCAGGTAGAGTCTTGCAAACTTGCTTTTGAGGCTTCCAGGGGGAGAGGCAGGACCCTTGGAAGATGCCTGACCTTGGGTGAGGAGGGCACTGCCTGGCCTCCTGGAGCCTAAACAGGACTCAGGCCAGGGTAACAAGCAGCCCTGCCCGGCCTTGTCTGCATTTCCTGTAAACATGGCTGTTTCCTCCTGGGAGAGGGGGGTAGTGTGGCCACACCTGGCCTACACAATGGCTGGCCTGGCTAGGTGACTTTCTGCCCCAGCCTTCCCAGGACCCCAAATGGAGGTTGGTATCCTAGATAGGTACCTGAGGCCACAGGAGAGCAAGACAGCCCCAGCTTGCATCTAGGCTTGGGGAGGAGGCATGACCAGGAGCTCTCACACTGTGCCAGCTGCCTGGCTCCAAGGCCTGTTCTCTACCTCACCAGCTATGCAACCATGGATGAGTTTCCCATGCCTCAGTTTCTCCTCTGAAAATTAGGATAACAGCAGTGCTGATCTTAAACGGTGGCCACGGAACATAGGCACCAGCAGCCATGTGATGGCTCCTGCTTTGAGGTGTGGAGGGTTTGGCCATAGCCCCCAAGTGCATCTTGGGCTCCCAGGTTGCGTGCTGGGATTTGACTCCAAGTACAGAACAGCTCTAAGCCAGAGGAGCATCCCTGGACAAAGAAACACCCTGAGACAAAAGAGCCACTGCCCACCACCTGGGACGCCAGATATGGCTGAGTGTTGCCTCTGAGAATGTCCCTGGACCTCTTGCTGGTCTCATACAAGAGACTCCCAAATTGATCTCTTAGTTCCCACATGATAGGGGACAATACTGACAGCCTTGGGCTCAGGGACATCCCCTAGCCCATCTCCATAGACCCTGTACTGTCTCCCTGTAGGGAGGGGAGAGGCCTAATGCTCAGCTCCATTGAGGAAACCATGACCTAACCCTGAAACGATCCAGGCTGAAACCCAAGGGGAACATGGACAGAGCCTGATGCCAGCTGGCATGAGGGGTCCCTGGAAGCATTAAAAGGCCAGCAGGAAAGCTGCTCTCGGTCAGCAATTATTTTGAAATGTGCATTCAGCAGCCAGCAGTGCCTTTTCCCCACCACCAGGGCCAGAGATGGAGGCCATAGCAGGCTGAGGAGCAAATCTCAAGGGACCTGGGCACTCTTGGGTGCCCCAATCACAGACCCTTCAGATATGGAGACCACACTGGAACCCCCAGTCAGCCATCAGAGCCCAAGCCTCCCTGGTTAAGGGTCCAGGAGGAAATGTGTGCAAACAAAGCTGGGTTTACCAGGATGTGTGTTAGCAACAGAAGTAATAAAAGATACAGCAAGGTGTAGAGGTCCCTGCACCCCACCACCTCTCCACATCCTGCTCATCTCCTGCCTTTCCTTGCCTTCCTTTCTACTTTGGGGGCTTAGTCTTGCCCTCCCCAGATTCCAGGGTCCAGGGTGCCCCTGGCCCTGCAGAGAGGATCTAGACACAGCTCTCAGAGCCCAGATCTAAGCACACTGTCCACACACAGAGACAAAGCCTACAGTGCCACACCCACAGGCCCAGCTGCACCATGACACCATAGTCAGGTCATTTCTGATGCCAAGGGCCCATCGCAACCCACACAGCCTCCCTGCCTGCCCTTCTCCTAAACTACTAGGTATCAAGACCTCCCGGCTGTTGAAGAGCAGAAGGAGGAACTCAGACACAGAGCACTGGTCTTGAAGGTGGGGGGACCCCAGCCAGGAAGGGGCTTCCCATGGCTGGGCACCACTCTTTCAGTCCTGAGGGAGGAATTCCGGTCTTGCTTCACATGTCCCAGAGTAAAGGAAGTCAGGACTGACGTGGCCAGGGGGTGGAGGGCAACTTCCAGGAGCAGCCTGATGGAACCTTTCCTGTGTCAATCCCAGCCAGTATGTACTAGGAGGGGTTTCATAGCCCCAGGACAGGTAGGGGCACAGTATCAGGAGGATAAATGACAACAAAGGAATGAAACACTCGGGCCCTGGAAGCCCTGGGCCACTTCTAAGCCAGTGAAGTTGAACTGCCATTAACATGAAGTCAGACCCTGGTAAGGGGGTGCCTGTGGTCCAGGCATGGGACTTTTTGCCCAGATCAGCAGCCTTGGGCACAGGCAAAAGCGTATGTTGCTCTGCTCTGGCCAGCTCACCTGTCCCAGCACCCAGAGGATCACGGTCAGCTCCATATCACAGTGACAGGACTGAGGCACAGAGACGTGACAAACCCAGCTCACATAGCCAGAGAGTCCCGCTGCCAGGGCATGCTTCACTCTTTGTTCTGTGGCAGAGTTCTCAATGCAGCCAGGGTGACAAAGGTAGACCCGATCAGGAGGGCCTTTTGCCTTGCACTGCTGAGTCCTAGGCCAGGCTGACAGGGACTGGGATGCAAACACAGAGATCCCGGGCACAGCCAACATTCGGGGCCCCTGGTTGGCCTGGAACCTGCTTTTTAAGTGGAAGATTTTCTGACAGGCTCATTACCGCTGAAGAGTGTGAGTGGGCAGGCAGGCGCATACTCACCCCAGCTTCCCTGCATGCCACTCCTCCCTTCTGGGCCTCAGTTTCTTCTCTTATCTATGGGGGCAGGGACAGAGGATGCTGCAAGTATTCTAGGAAATTAGGGCACTGCTTGGGGACGCACACAGCCATGACCCCAAGCATTTTTGCTCCTTCCAGCCACCAAACTTTTGCTTTGCCTGCAGGATGAGCTGGCTATGCCCCCAAGGGTCGCCAGTGTGGGGAAAGGGGTTCCACAGGTCCCTACAGAGCACCCTCCTGCCTAGGAGGCTCTTGGGCCTCCTGCTGCAGTAAGTTTGGGATGGGGCTCTGCTTCTCCTGCAGAGCCACAGCCCAAAAAGGAAAGTGCAATAAATCCAGCAAAACATCAAACATGAGCACGAGAGGCAGACCAATTTAGATTCCCTTTTTCTTGAAGAAATAGCAAGTATTCTACTCTCAGGAGTTTTCAATTAGGAATAGGAATGCAAGACCTCATTTGATAAATATAACAAATGTTTCAAAAGCACAGTTCTCCTGGCTTCTCTCTTCACAGCAGGCTCAGTAGACACAGTGACACCATGATAGAGGGGCCAGTGTGTGACACCCAAACCCTCGCCCACCGCCTAACACAAGGCACTGAAAGGATGTGGCTGGGTGGCAGGATGCAGGAGAGATAGGAGGGACTGCAGGGATGTAGAGGAGCCCAACAGTGAGAGGCATCCTGACTGGTGCCAGCTAGGGGCCAGCAGCGCCAGAGTGAACTGTGTGCCTGCACCTGTCCAGGCCTTGGTGGCCAGGGGGGAGGCCACTGCAAGGAGTTGCTCTGGGATGGTGGACGCTAGGCACCTCAGAGTGTGGGGGTGCCACTTTTGTCTCTGGGGTGCAGCACAAAGCAGCCCAACTCCACTCACAGGCCCTACGCTGCAAGCAGAGAGGAAGCCAAGCATTTAGATTCCAGCAACTGCCAGAGTCCTCTCTGGAAGAGGACAACACAGCCATGGGTGGGTCCCCAGTCACACTTCTGGGGACGGACTCCTTCTGCCCTTTCACACACTGTCCTTCTAGATACTGCAAAGGATGGCTGTCACTGTGCCTGTGCCCTTTGCCAAGTGACTTCTGTATCTCTTCTAAGATCTTATCCCAGACAAACCAAGCCTGCTTCTTATCTCAATTTGCTTATCTCTTCCTCCCTCCAGGAACCCTCGTGTCCCAGATCCTGAATTATTCATACCACCAGCTTCACTGTCACCTCCAGAATCTGACAACCCCAGCATAGCAGCCTTCACAGAAACTCTGGTTCCACATGTAATGCCGTCCATATTGGAGCCGGGTCACCCCACACAGCAGTGGCACTTAGGGCACCATGGTGCTCGCTAATGCTGCTGCTTCCAACACCTCCTCCACTAAATGAGAGCATAGCTCTATGAACTGGCCTGATGGAGCCCTCCGGATAGAGCATGCCTGGAGCAGTCCCTATGCAGACAACTTTAATGACAGCATCACACCCACCATGAGGACACAACAAGAATACAGAGTAGAAGTTCCCACCTGGGCACTCAGCAGTGTTTCTGTCAGGACAGGTTCTGGGGCTGGGGCTGGGGCTGCTGCATCATGAGGGGCCTACACTGTGGAGCCACTTTCACCTTGCTTCTTAGTATGCAGAAGGCATACATCTGCAGGAGAGCAGAGTGCATAGGTACCAGTGGGCAGGTGCAGTGACCTCCAGCAGGATCTCCACACCATTCCCTGATAGTGCACAAGCAGGCTGTTTACACTAGCAGCGTGGAGAACACATGCATGCTGGGTGATGCATGCTGTAGGTGACATTATTACAGGCTTATAGGACCAGTGTCTTACACACAGCTTGAACTCCGCTGTGTGGCCTATGACCACAACTATACAGTAGCTGCTTCTGTGGAACTCAAAGCAAGGTTTTCCTTGATTAAGTAATTTAGTAATTAAGGTAAACTGTCACCATAATAAATGCCACAGGAGTAATAAAGGTCATGGCCATATGTGGCAGGAACAGCATTCATGCCACACCAAGAGGGACTGCCAGCAGAGGGAGGCTGGTTGGTCTTCATCTTTACCTCTAAGTGTTCTTTTAAATCAGTGCAAACACATGTAAAACTGTTCATCCCAGTACTTTCAGAGTTGTGAGAGATTGGGAACCCAGAAGCAACTGGGCATTAGAACACAGCAACAGAGCTGGGTGCTGTACACCCAACATGTGGCCACTGTGACTAGATGAGCCTGGGGCAGCGTGCAGATGTACACATGTGTATGTGTGTGTGCACGAGTGCGTGTGCCTAGGGGGCAAGGAGTCAATACTGTGAGATTTAATTTCCCCTGCAAATCTCCATTCTTAGAATGATTGTCACCTTGTAGAAAACATTTAAAAAATGTTTTTTGGTCTAAAATGAACTGGCTCAACCTCATTCCTACTGGACCATCCTCGCAATGGAGCTCTTCCTCCATGGGCATAATTCTGGCCATGTCACATCTCCATGACTCGGAGCCAGTTCACCAAGTCAGGCCCTCCATCCCTGGGTGCTTACATGGCCACCACAGAGGACAGGGGGCAGGTCTGCTGCAGCTCAGCCTTCGGCCTCTGCCAGGGGGAACTGGCAACACTGGCATTGAGAGAAACGACAGGAAGCAGGACCTCAGGCTCCTATTTCTTGCCATAACAAATCTTTGCCAATCAGACCCTACTCTTACACCAGCCTCATCCTTCCTATGCTTCTAGTCACTGGATGACAGAGGTATGCTGTGTCTCCCAAAAACCCATGGCATTGTAAGAGGATGAACCCTGTGTGTGTAGCCAGAACTAACTGTGGAGGAGGGGCCTGGGCTGCTGGTTCCACATGCTGAGAACAGAAAGTGTCACCTGCCCATGTGGCCTATCTCCTCATGCTGAGGCAGTCCCATCACTATACATGGGTAGCTAACTGGTTTCTTCATTTTTCCAGCTTCACAGATAGGGTTGGTATTTGGGTCAAAAATGTTTCCAAAGTCTCCTGAGTGTGGAAAGTGACTGGACTGTGGCCACCATGTTTTTCTGTGGATTTATCTGTTGCCATGGTCATGTGACTATGCTGGATGAGGTGAGGCTGGCTGGAGGTAGTCTTGGGGCTTTGACCCCCAAGGGCACATTCTAAGTCTGGCTCCTTCCTTTTTTCCCTTCCTGGCTGCCATAGGTAAGCTGCTATCTTCTGCCAGCCTTTCTGCCACATCTTCTGCCTTGGGGCAGCTGACAGTTGACCGAACCCTTAGAAACTGTGAGCCAAGTAAATCCTTCTTCCAAGTTGCATATGTCAGATATGGGTCATCCCAGGGCCTCCTGCATGTCCAGTTCCCATGATTTACATAACAACATTTGGAGTTTTGAGCTGAAGAGGTTCAGGTGAGATGGGCTGAGCAGAAACTCATCAGATGAGGTCTGGGAGACTTGGGAGGGGAACAGACTTTGCACTGAGAACAGATGTGAGCCTCTGGAGATCAGAAAGGATCATGGTAGTCAAAACTGTGGCCCCCAGAAGTATCCACTCTATGATTCCAGAGCCATGCAGACTGTATTCCACCACAGAAAGGCTCTGCAGATGGGCCTCAGGCTCTGTACGATTCTATTTGAGAAGCCCAGCCTTGCTACTTTGGTCTGTGAAAGCAGAGACTTTCCCTTTGCTGAAGCCAAGAGTGAGAAAGACAATCCTCTGTTGCCTTCCACAAGGAAAGCAGGGGACACAGGTCTCAGTCTTATGGAAACAGAGTCAGCTGACAGCCTGGATGGGGTAGAGGCCAGGGCAGCTAATATCTGGGCTTTGGCTTCATGAGATCTGAGCTGAAAGCCAGGCTGAACTCACTCGACTCTGACCTATAGAACCACAAGTAGAAAAAGCAGCACCCAGCCTAAACATCACCTTTCCTGACCTTGCCAGAGACCCTGTCCTGTACCATTGTCTGTCCTAAGCTTTGGAACACCCCAAAGTTTGTATTTGCCTTTTACCAGAGTCATCTCACACTGTTGCTTACTACGTTGGAATCAAAGAGCTGTTCTGATATGTCACAGAGCTTGAGCTACAATGTTAGATGGGTTCCTCGGATCAAAATTCCCAGCAAGTGTAGACATAACAACCATCAGCCACAATCATTGCTCTTCCTTCGTGAGACAAAGTATTCAACTGAATGCAACACTACACAGGCAACATTGATGGCCTGCCATGTGTGGGGCCCTGGCATTTACTCTCATTTATTGTCAGGGCCTAGCATGAAATGTCTTCACTGACTCATACTGGGCCCACTCTTGAGATGCATGGGTGGTCCTCACAAGCTTGTGCTATGCCTTAGCCACAAGAGCTGCCCTCATGGCTATAGGCATGAGGCTTCCACAGAGGCTTCCACTCTTCTTGGGTTCTACTTTTGATCCTAAGTGAGCTGAAACCCACTTCGTGACCTTCACAGAAGCTGACGTAACTTTCCCTCCATGGTACTTCCTAGGCTTGTCAGAGGCACACCTGCAAGGTCCTGACTGCCCAGTTACATGCAGAGCAACACTGGGCATCATCAATAGCTGGTTTCAGCAGCTGTTTCTGTGATAACTTTCATAACCTGAGCACCTCTGCCTCTAAAGGAGAAGTGGCCAGTGTAGAATTAGGTCCACCAATGGGGCACGGCCCTACAGACACCTACCACCTGGTCCACACATCAGGCAGCAGAGCCTAGAGGATGGCAAGAAGGAAGGTCTTGAACCCCTAAATGCATTTCTGGCTCGCCCATGACCTGAGTGTCTCTCAGGAGCTGCCATTCAGGCCCGCGCCACAGTGCCAGCTGATGGATGGGGCTGGTGTGTGTCCTACGTGTTTGATGTGAATCTTCCTCTCTACATTGAGACTGGTGGATACCTGCCAAGGTCACAGCCTCATGCAGTAAAGTCACAGGCAGTCGGGAGCCATGGTCACTGTTGGTGGTTGAGGATATGGGGCACAGGAGACAAGGGGTGAGTCTAAGGGACTGCGTGAAGCATGATCTCATGGACACTGAGAACCCAGAGCCTGTGACATCCCCACAGCCAGCTTGGGCTTCCTGCCCAGTGTGGCATAGCAGAGGCAGGAAAAGAGCCCAGGAGTCAGGCAGATCCCTTCATAATTCCTAGCCTCTCTGTCTCTGTCTCTGTCTCTATTTCTGTCTCTCTTTGTCTTGCTGTTTCTCTCTCTCTATTTACTTACTTACTTATTTATTTATTTATTTATTTTTACCTGAGACACATTTTTGCTGTGTAACCCAGGCTGGTCTCCATATCACAGTACCCTCCTGCCTCAGCCTCCCTAGTGTAGAGATTACAGGTTTACACCACAGGTCTGGCCCCAGCTTTTCCTGATACCCAAGGGGCCTTAAAAAATCACATCTCTGCTCTCAGCTGCTGTTTCCTTGTCTGTGAAATAGGATGAGGGCTGTATCCTAAGAGTCCTGGGCCTGGGCAGTCTCCACCTCTCCAGATCTGTGGGACACAGCCCTCACACTCTCTGGACCATGCTGGATGGGAAGGGTTAGGGAGCTGGTCCTGACATCAGGGCCCAGCCTGCCTGAAAGGAAAGTGGGTGGGTGTGGCCACACCAGGCTCTGAGCACTTGGTACTCACAGATCAAAAACTCTACAGCAACAGGATCATTTCCAGCAAGCTGTCTGGGACAGCTTCCTGCCTGAGGCTGGGCGTGAGTGCGGTTCATTCCTGTGAGTCCATTCTGACCCTTAGTGGGAAGTCAGGCAAAGAGGCTGTGCCATGACAGAGACCTAGTGAGTAGCCGCAGAGGCTGGAGGCGTGGGCTTGAGTGTGTGTCCTCTATGGTCAAATTCTGCTCTGCCTAAGCTGTCATCTTTAGGGAAATCACTTAGCCTCTTGAGGCTCTAGTCTCATCACCTGTTAGAAGCAGAAATGGCACAGGGACCTCGGCACTGTGGGACTGTGTGAGCTGCGGGTGCCTAATGCTTCCTGTTGTGTCACTGGCATCTGAGAACATATCCTTGACCTCACAGAAGGCCTCTAATCCTATGAGGAACCTGTTGTTCAGGGGAAAGTGGCTTGTGAAACTTGCCCCCTTCCTTCAGCAGGGCTGGGACTCTGCCTCATAATGCTGCAGGGGCCATATTCTGTGGTCAAGGGCTCTCAGGAACATCCAGCTGGGGGGCCAGGATAGGTCTGGGGCCAGCACAGATCCAATTTGTGGTCGATCCCAATGTCACTTTCTGTGCCCACTGAGGTAGAAGCAACCCCTTCAGGATGGCTCCCTGCCACCTTGCTTCCTATGTTCCCAAAATTCCATTGGCCTTTAGCCTCTCTCCCTGCTGCCATATCAGAGGATGCCATATGCAGGTTCCTTCAAACACCTCCTCCTCTGAGCAGTCACCCTGACCAACTCTCCTGAAATGTCCCGGATGGGTCAATGCACACCCTGAGTTGTTGCATCTCCTTCTTCACAAACCACAGTCACCTGGGTGACTTTGAGCTCCTGTGCTCACACTGCCTCTCCCCAAGAACCTCAGCTCAGGGGGACAAGGACCCCATCTGTTTGCTCATGGTTGCCCAGAACCAGGAGCATTTGGTGGCAAGAACTGCAGGGATGCTCAGAACTTGTGTGACCTCCTCTCTAGCCACAGCTTTGTGTGACATGTTCCTCCCTACTCAGCAGTTGAGATCACAGACTGAGCACCTTAAAGGAACAGAGGCCACCCATGCCTTAATGTGTCCCCCAGTGTCCCCGAGGGTCTTCAGCCAGGCTGCCTTCTATCAGTGAGAATTCTCACTTCCCACAGGAGCTCCGAGTCTGGAGCTGAAACCTTGCATGATGAACTCTTTATCAGGGTTTCTCTGTCCTCTTATAACTCTGTGCGTTAAAAAGAAAATGAGCTGGTTGGAGGTCGCCCTGCTGTGGGAGTGGGCGGTGTGACCGAGAGTGTTCTTGACACAGTTTTTTATTAGGATCCTTCCTCTTGCATTTTATTGCACTTAATTAAAAATTATTGCTAATCGAAACAACTGCAGATGGTCTTATTTTAAGTGAGAAAATTAAAAACTAAATTTTCTCATCAGTCAATTTCAACAAGTCGCACAGCCGCATGCGTCCAGGGCAATGCTGCTGAGATCACAATCATCTTTAGGGCAGCTTCTGGTCTTCTCTGAGAGGCTTAATGAGAGCTCTGCAGGAGTTCATTTGTTACAAACATAATGACAGGACAGCTGTGGGCTGCTGCAAACAGAGACCTGGCTTTGGTGCTTTGACTTGGACACAGGAGACCCTGCCTGGAGGGTCCAGCTGCAGGGGACCTCACTGGGCCCTGCTCATGTGCACTAAAGCTCTCGCTCCAGCCAAAGGTCACCTCCTTCCATGGTGATGTGTTTCCTGCAGCTGTCTATACTTAACAAGAAGAAAGAGAGGGTTTCACTGTCTACAC
Organism: Capromys pilorides; assembly: GCA_004027915.1. Classification (NCBI taxonomy): domain Eukaryota; kingdom Metazoa; phylum Chordata; class Mammalia; order Rodentia; family Capromyidae; genus Capromys; species Capromys pilorides. Next base: position 14,918 of record PVKN010000166.1, on the reverse strand, counting down.
AGGCAATAGTTTCAGAAAACATGGTGTTTCCTAAGGCAGATAGATGGCACTTTCCTGGGTCCACTTGAATTCTCAGACCAAAGGTCATACCAGCACATTGGAGCGCTGTGCCCCCTTGCCAGAGAGGTACCCACATAATAGGCTGTCCCCAGCCATGGGACAGAGTGTCAGGGAGAATGTAGCTGGGGTTGGTTTTAGTCTGGCCACTCACTGGACACAGACACAGATAGAGGTGAACACGGAAGTCAAAAACAGAGAGAAAGATAGAGAGAGAGACAGAGACAGAGACAGAGACAGAGGCAGAGACAGAGACATAAAAATGGAGAGACTGACATGGAGAGACAGAAATAGACAGAAATAGAGACTGAGAAACACAGAGACAGATGTAGACTGAGACATAAACACACAGAGACAGAAATAGAGATGATAGAGATAGAGATAGACATCTCCACAATGCAAGTGGGCCACATTTTCACTCCCAGACTGCATCCCTGGAATCAAACCCTGTGCCCAGTGAGCTCAATTGCACCCCAATGCTCACTGATACTTGTGGCCACCTCTCACATGCTGTTATGACTCATGTGTCTCAATAGCACAGGGCAAGATGACTGTTACTGCCATGTACCTGTGGTGACATGAAGACACATGCAGAGAGACAGTTAGTGTCCCAGGTATCTGCAACCTGGCCCTAAGCATCTGGGTCACCCATGTGCCTATGTTAGGATGACACGCATTAAGGCAGGCCAGGAGGCTGGGAAATCACCTGGGACTCTGTACCACCCAGGGCATTCTGAGGCTTCAGAACAAAGCAGCAGGTGGCATGGGGACCACTGTCTATCACCAAGCCACTGGCTACAGGATGGTGAGGTTCAAAAGCAACTGGAAGACCTAGGTGTTCACTATGTGGGTGGTGCCTATGCTGTGTGACCCACAGGCACTGACCAAGTGTGGTTCTTCTCTGGCTTCCAGCAAGTGGTCAATCTGTAGGTTCTATAGCATTCGGAGCTAAGACCAACTCCTCCCCACACTGGACACACAGTTCCTGTGTGCAAAAGTGAGGGTGCTGAGCTAGATCGCTGTCTTTTTTTTTTTTTTCATAAAGTTCAACTGAGAAAAATCAAGAGTGCTTGAGACTGCATTTTAAACTGAAAGGTGACAAAATCTTTTTTTTTTATACCACTTAAAATGTACACAAATAACAATTTATACTTTACTTCTTGAGATAGAGTCTTGCTATGTAATTCAGCTTGATCTTAAACTCACTATGGAGCCTTAAACTCATGGAGATCTGCCTCAGCCTTCGGAGTGCTGGGATGACAGGTGTGCATCATCTTTTAAATTTTAAAACAAAAGATTATCAGTATTACTATAGCTAACTAAAATGCTCTGCCTCTAGACACACATCTGTAAGGAAGTAATCATAAAGAAGAAACTTGATCTATTAGCTCTTGAGCTGCTTGTCTCTGTGTAGGGCTCACTATTGGGTGGTAGGGTTCTGTTTCATGATGGATGGATGAATGACCCTTCGTTAAGAAGGGACTTGGATTTAAACATCCCTGCTCATTCAGAAGCCCTCTGATGGGGTCGAGTAGAAAGTCCAGTGGATCTGGGGGTCTTTAGGGCCTCTGATCATGAGACCTCAGTCAACTGGCACGTGCTTACCACAAACACCCACTGTTCCATTTTTCTCTGCATCTAATTTTCCCAATGCCTTCTGCTTATGGCGACTGATGCTGCTATTCTACTTTCCCGTAATTTTTCCTTCATATGCTTTTAAGAAAAGAGACCAACTGTCCTAAAGAAAAACACCCCCAAGGCTCCTCAGGGTCAGACAGGCACAGACTAGTGTGGAGAATCACAGGTCAGCACTTGTCTCTGGAGGGACAGATGTTGCCAGCCCTGTCCAAGGTCCCTAGCACATATGGAACCTGGCTCTAGGGCTGTTGAGGTTGACTTTGGCTCCTGCCCGACCTTCTACTAGACAAGGAAGGGGCAGGCATGGGGGCTCCAACCACACTTCCCTACTCATATCTGCTTCCACTAGTGAGGCAAGGACTTACTTCCTCCAGCCTGAGAGCTGAACCATGCTTTGCCCCTGCTGCTGTTCCAGGAGGTGGTTCCCACAGGTCTCTCTCAAGTTGGCTTTCAGCAAAACTGCCTGGGAGTACAGCAGGGATTCTGGCTTAATTTTCTATTTTTAGCACTTGGATTGAGCCCATAGCCTTTGCACTGAGCTGCACTCCCACCCCTTTTTTATATTCTAGTTTGACAGGGTCTCACTAACACACTGCTTCCCAGGCTGAGTCGGAACTTGAAAGCCTCCTGCTTCAGCTTCCCAGAGTGCTAGGATATGGGTGTGCACGATCTTATCCAGCTTCAGCCTGGTGCTGAGCCCTCAGCTGTGAGGAAATGCAAGACAGCTCACAGCTGAGGGCATGCGAGACACACAGTGGAGCCTGCAGCTGCCAGGATGCAGCGCCCACACTTTTGCCACCGACAGTGCTATTCCCAGGTGGGAAGGTGGTCTCAGGGGCATGACCTTCTCCTCCCAGGAGTCTCCCCTTCTCTCTGCTTCCTCGCTGCCCTGGTGTGAGCAGTTTTCCTCCGCCATGCCTTTCTGGCCTCAGAGCTGGCTGACCATGGACAATATCCACTGAATCCATGAGTCCAGGTAACTTTCACCTCCTCCAGGCTGTGGATGTCGGGTTTTTCTACCAGTAATGGGAAACTGACAAAGATATGGGTGGAAAGAGTTGCCTTGGGTTGTATAGTGCACAGCCTGTTCAACCAGACCTGGTATCCTTCATTGTAACTAAACTGCAAGTTCATGACTTAAAAGCCAAGAAGTCTGAGTCCTAGCTCCCTTTGTGCCTCAGTTGATTCCTCCGTAGCAAGATTAAATGATGCCAGATACTCCTTTCAGCTGTGAAGTCCTGTGATTCTACAGTATCTGATTCCCCTTTTCCTCATTATCCATTGGATGAGATGAGAGAGAAGAGCCGTCATGGGGGGGAAGAGCACCACAGAGGAGAGTGTGGGCCTCACACTAAGTCCCCATGCCTTGGGGATGCCAAGAATGACCTGGGGGCCACCAGTGCAGGTCTCTTCAGATGCTGCCTGCATCCCTGGTATAGTGGCTCCTGCCCCCCAGCTTACCCAGGTCCACAGCTCCTGGTTGCACAGGCCCTTGGTGGAGTTGGTATCTCCTTTGCTCTATCAGTTGGAGTAGAGAACTAATGTCCTTGTTTGGACTTGGGCAGGGAGTTAATGCCAGGCCAACCCCACCTGTGTCTACACTGCAGTTCTGGCAGTGCATGTGTGGAGACTTGGGGTGTTCATGTGCGCCTGGCTGAGCCCCTCATCACTCTGTGGCTCCAGCTGGTCCTGCCCTAGAGAGCATGAAAATCCAGACTGAGCCTCAAGCACTGGCCCCAAGCCTGGCATGAGCACTGCACCCATTCTATCAGTGCCTCAGATTCCTGTGTCCCTGCAGTAACCCTGTTCATAACAAGTAGCTAGGTTAGCTGAAGGCATCACAGTCAACCTGGGGCATTCCATGAGGGAAGAGGTGTCTACTTCGGCAGGATTCCAGAACCTTCTCTCAGTTACTTTCCCAAAGACAAAGAGCTAGGCATCCACCTAGCACATGAGGTATAGCCCTGAAATTTACATCAGCAGTCAGTGAGGTGACACATGCCTGTCATCTCCTGCTAAGGCAGGAGGGTCACTATAAGTTCAAGGCCACTGGGGCCACATCATGGCTGCAAGGACAGCCCAAGATACATAGTGAGACCTTGACTCGAGAAACAACAAAACCCAGATCTGTATCAAGCATAGGATTTGTACATATCACTTTCACATAGAAAATCTACTCTCACCTCAAATGCTCCAACATGCAGCACAAGTAAGGCTCTAGCAGTGTAAATCCCCTGTACCACACACTATGATTGGCACCCTGAACCCCAGTGCCCCTGAGCCGTGGACAGTAGGTAGGTGGACGTACCTCTCGGCTTCGGGCTCTGAACCCTGCAACCTGCTGTCAAAGGTGCTGAAGCTGCTCATATCCACATAGCCATCATTCTCGTTGGCAGCTGACAGGGCCCGGCTCTGTTCCTCAAAGAGCTTTGTAAATGTGCCAGGCCTTGCTGGCCTCTGAGGTGGAAGCTGGATGTTCTCATAGTCAGAACTCAGCGCAGGGATGTTCTCGTAGTCAGATGTGTCGGCATTGGGGAAGGAGATGGAGCGTGGCTTGGTCAGCGGCAGCGGTAGGAAAGGTGGCCGTGAGCGGTCCTCGAAGGACTCCACCCTGGACACTGTCCTGCTGAAGGGGATGCCCCTCCTCCTGCCATCCCTGGAGAAGAGCAGTGACACGGGAGACTCAGGACCCCGTGGCTTCCCGACCTGGGCCCTGAGCTGTGGGGAGCTGCCCAGACTCCGCCGGTCCCCATCCAAGAGGCGGCAGGGCCCATGGTAGCTGGATTCAGATGAGGACCGGGAGGAGGCCAGGCCAGTATCTGCATGTGCTTTGCTGTCTGCCTTTCTCCGGAAGGTCAATGCCAGGAAGCGCTTGAAGGATGACTTCTTTTTCTTGGTGGTCCTGTCAGGGGCCTCACTGTCCAGCAGCAGTGATGGGAAGCTCTTGGTGACTGGCCTCTTGGTGACACAGGCAAGGTCGAATGGTGGTGGGATATCCACCAGCGAGCAGGGTGTTGAGGTGCCGCTGGATGGCAGGCGCTTGCTCTGGGAGAAGCTGCCAGAGGAGCTGATCACGCAGGGCAGTGACAGGTTGTCCTCCTTCCTCTTCATGAGGTGCAGGTCCAACCCAGTGCCCTGGAGCTCCCGGTTCACAGCCCCTGGTTGCTCACGGCCCTCCACAGAGAAGGAGCGTGGGTGCAGGGCCCAGCCAGCCTCAAGGGGCAACACTGGCCTCCCTGGCTCCCTGGCAATACCCACAGCTGAGGATCCAGCTTCGGAGCCTGACTCTTCAGGGACTGTTTCTGGAACACAGCCAGCCACCTTCCCAGAGTGGGGCCAGGCCCATGGGACAACATTCTTCTTGTCCCCAGACAACAGGCCACCCTCAGTGTCACAGGCTTTATCTTCTTCAGACCCTGTCACACAGGTATCACCATGTGCCATGTCCGTGGCACCTTCATCTTCTGGCAGTACAACTACATCAGGGACAGCAGGTACCTTCCCAGCTCCAGCTCTCTTGTCACCTGTACTCCCTGTGCTGGGGATGACCCACATGGAGTGTGGCACTGATTCTAAGCCACCTGTGGGCATGGCAGGGGCACAGCTATCACGGCAGAAGGAGGTGCTCTCACTGGGGAACAACTCATAGGGGCTTCCCTCAAGGGCCACCACCAGGTCTTCCACACTGCTGCTCTCAAAAGGGATGATCTGGCAGCTGTCCTCAAGGGCCTCAGTTAGTATGGGGTCCTCTCCAGTTTGAGGGCCTCTCCTGTCCTGGATGTCCATACCATCAGGCTCAGGTAGCTCGTCCTGGTCAGCCTGTATGTCCTTACTCTGCTCTTGGGGGATACCAAGGCCCTCTGGAGATGGCATGGGTTCCTGGGCACAGGAAGTTGGCTCCTCATACCCGAGGGGCCCCACACACTCAAGGGATTCTTCATACTCTGGGGGATCCTCACACTCAGGGGACTCCTCATGCTCAGAAGGCTCCTTGCAATTAAGGGTCTCCTCACACATGGGGGGCTCTTCACACTCAGGAGGCTCCTCATGCTCAGAAGGCTCCTTGCATTTAAGGGTCTCCTCACACATGGGGGGCTCTTCACACTCAGGAGGCTCCTCATGCTCAGAAGGCTCCTTGCACTCAAGGGGCTCCTCAGACAAGGGGGGCTCCTTACTGGCCTTGTCCATATCCTGTCTACTGTCTGGCTCTGCATGGCCATGGCTCTCCTCAACATCCTCTTCCACTTCTGTGGTGTCCGCAGGCAGACAAGGATCTTCACATGGGTGCTCGTGGTTCCAGTGCTGGCCATTCCCTAGGTCACACAGGTCCAGTCTTCCCCCTGGCTCCTCCTCTTCCTCACCTGGGGGCAGCACCACCCCTGTTCCTGAGCCATGGCTGCCATCCTCCTCCTCCTCCTCCTCTTCCCCAGGGCCTTCTTCTCCCTCTCCAGCTGGAGGTGTCAGGTCCTGGGTGCCCCCAGTGTCTTCGGTGCCTCCATCCACACAGGCTTCCTCCCCTGTGCTGCCTGTGTGCTTGGCTGCATCATCTCCAGGTGCAGCCTGGGTGCTTGTGAAGATGTCTTCATCTGTCTCAGACCCAGAGCACTCAGGGTTGTGGGAACCCCTGGCCCCGCACAGCAGCTGGCCATTGCTGCACTTAGAGAGCCTATGGTTCACGAGTGCTTCAGGCCTGCACCCTGTGGGGACTGCCAGCCTGGGCTTGGGTGCCAGGGGTGGCTTGGGGCCCCGGAACATAGGACTGGGGCTGTGTGGCCCCTCAGCCCTGGGAGAGGCAGGGAACTTGGGGATGGTTGTCTTCGGCTTGGGAGCAACAGGAGGCTTGGGGGAATCTGCAGGGTGAAACAAAAAAAGACAGGGAAATCCGGTAAGCCAGATCTCTACTTGGAGTCCAGGCTGCCAAGTCTGGGCTGTGCTCAACCTTATGATCCGTTACTCTCAGTTTGTCTCAAGCTTAGCTGCTCCTAACTTCTACAGTCAGTCAACAAGCCAAGTGTGCACAACTTGCTGTTGTCCCAGTCAGCTAGGGAAAACCAAGGGGTGAAACTGCTCTTCCACAGTACTTGATCACTACGATCTTGAGGCCCTGACATTACCCCTGTAGCCCTAGAGAATGGAGGTCTCGGTCACTGCCTCTACAGTTATGAATGATCATGATGGCACACCAAGCATGGGCACACAACCTAGCAGGTAGAGATGGGAAGGCACTGGGTCCTGTGGGGCTACACCTGGGTGTTGGCCAGAGCCCCCAAACACACTTGCATTTATGGCACTGACACATAGCTGGTCTGAAGAAGACAGGCAGCGCCAGTCAGTGGTGAGGCCCGAGATGCCCCTTCCTGGTGGGTCATGGATCACAGCAGAGAAGACGATAGTGTGTCACATGATGGTGAGTGGAGGCCCTGGGAGTGGGAAGAGTCTCCTGTTTCAGCCTCCCAGAGCTGGGATGACACCTGAGAACTTTGCATAGCTGATGCAACTTACTACCTTTTGCTTCATGCTGGTGTGAAAACACACACACACACACACACACACACACACACCTATTCTGCTTTTCACTATCATGTGTTCTGTAAGTTATACACTATGTTCCATACTTTACTTTAGAAACAGGTTTCATGTTAGGAGATTTCTGGAGGTGCAATATTTCCAGCTTTCAATGGATTTGCCGGGGCCAGGGAGATAGCTCCATGGCACAAGTGCCTGCTGGGCAAGAGCAAGGTTGTGAGTTCAAACCCTAGTCCCACAAAGAAATTTAAAAAAAAAAAAAAAAGTACTTTCGTTCAATGGATTTGCAGGGTTCTTGCCCTTCTGGGTTGAGAGGCACCTGTCATCAGCACCCACACTGAATAATGAGACATGCTATCTCCCTTAGTTGAATGAAGTCTGGAGCCCCATATGTGTTTTACATTAGCAGCATAAACCAGCCACATGCTGGGGATTCCAGCGATACTGGCCAGCATCACAGCCATGCCAGGTCCCCTGTGCCCTACATGGCCCTCTAAGGATGTAGTGTCTATGGATGCCAAGCAGAAGGGGTTCAGGCAGGCAGGTGGGCAGGGCAGGAGCACATCAGTTGGAGGATGTGGCACCTGACAGTAGAGAGTGGGAGCAACCTGGATCTTGAGACACTGATGCAAAGCTTGACCATACTTCTAGCTGCCTGACATCTGTCCCATGTGCACTGGCCATGCAGGTCGACATCCAGATGTCAGTCCAGAGTCTGCAAGGAAGTTAGGCCATCCAGCTCTGTCTCCATGACAGTCAAGAAAAACATCTGTGCGACATCACAATGAAACAAAACTTGGAGTTTGATGATGATGCCCTCTAGCTACTGGGCAGTGTGAAGCAGCAGAGCCGGCCTTTGGGGATCTGGCCACTAATTAGAAGCTATGGACTTGAGCTTTGGTTTCCCATCAGTAAAATGGGTGTAATGTGGTAGTTCCCTGCCACAACTTGTTGTAAAGACAAAAGGACACATAATAAAGGGGTCAGCCAAGTGTGGCAGCACACACATGTGCTTCTAGCACTCAGGAAGCTGAGGCAGGAGGATGACTGTGAGTTCGAGGCCAACCTGGGCTACATAATGAGTTTAAGGCCAGCCTGAGTTGTATAGCTAGACCCTGTCTCAGAAAAAAATAAAAACAAATAAATAAATGAATTAAGGTGCTGGCCCAGAGATACTCACAGAGGACCAGTCCCTCAATAAACAAGCAGCAAGGTCTGCTGGCTCACAGAGCTGCCTCTGCCTGCCACCTTCCTTTAGCACATGGAAATACAACATGACTCCAAATCCCCACTGCCTACACTGGGTGGGTGGTGTGGGCTATGAGATTATTCTCAGGGCTGGGGACCCTCATCCCTCATCTTCACAGGTGGCATTTGACTTGGGCACAGTGGGTTATGGCCAAGGAGCTGATGGGACATGAAAAATGACCATCACCTGGCTGCGCGGCACCACCCTGCCTATCCTTCATAGTCAAGCCATCTGGGCACCATCTTCTTGGCAGGGGACAGATAGCAGGCATCCAGGCAGGTCCTCCAAGAGTCCAAGGACACTTGGTGCCTACAACATCCAGCTCCAGAACCCCGAGGTCAAAAGAAATGAGGTCAGGAAGGCCCAGAGCCAGGGGCTGGTACAAGGTCACCCAGGTTTGGATTAGTGTCCCTGATTCCTGGTTTAGCTCCAATCCCCTCTGCCTCTGTCTTAGACACCTCCTATATTCATCTTGGCATCTAGTAAGGCAGAGAGGAAAATTGAGCCCAGGGAAGCTGGGATGGACAGCAGGCAAGAAATCTACAGCCAGGTCCAGGGATCAGTGCACTCAAAAGCTTCAGGACAAGTAACTGATCTGACACACTTGCTTTCAATTTTCTTCAGTCCTGTTCTAGTAAAGAAATGCAGATCTGCATGCTTGTAATCTCTCAGAGGCTGAGCAGGAGGACTGCTAGGAGTTCAAGGCTAGCAAGGGCTGCATAGCAAACTCAAGGCTAGCCTGAGCTACAGAGTAAGACCCTGTGTCAAACATCCCCCCAATCAAAGAATACGAAGAAAAGAAAGAAAGGAAAGAGGGAAGGAAGGAAGGAAGAAAGGAAGGAAGGAAGGAAGGAAGGAAGGAAGGAAGGAAGGAAGAAAGAAAGAAAGAAAGAAAGAAAGAAGGAAAGAAAGAAAGAAAAAGAGGTGGACTGATTTTGATTGCTCACCGTGTATCAGGCCCTTCCCTGGACTCCGTGGATACACCAGCAAGGTGAAGTCAAGATCTTATAAAGATGTGGTACAGTTTGTCAATCACCATCATGTCAGAAGATGAGAGGCTTACAAAGGACAGCGTGTGACTATCAACAGTGTGACCCAGAAGGCATCACTGAGAGGGAACTGGAGAATGTCAGAGGTGAGGGACTGAGAGTCCAAGGGGGCTGAGGCCAGTGTGGAGACTTGGAGAGCACAAATGGGGACCCCAGAATGATTCAGTGTGGTAGGCTCAAGCAGTACTCTGGTTACACCCTGAAATCACACAGCAAAGAGGCAAGAGGCTGTCACATGAGCTCCAGGAAGTGACAGGGAGGGGCTCAGATCAGGTAGGGTTTGAGGGACACTGGAAAGGTGAGCCAGGGAATAGGGCATCTGGAACAGCCATTGTCCCAAGTCAAAGGAGCAGACAGCAGAGGCTCTGGGTTCTGGCCCAATGTGCAGCCAGCAAAGGGGGACCAGAGCAAGATCAGTGTGGCTTGTATATACAGAGAAGACAGCTTCCAGCCCTGCTCCTCTAGCCCACTCTAGAAGGAATTAGGCTGAAGAAGGAATCTCCAGGTGTGAGAAGCTGGGCAGTATTCCCCAGGGGTGGGGGATGGTACATGTGAAGGCCCTTGAGCCTGTTGGCTGGGCCTCAGGGGCCAGTGGTGATGACCACACAGGGCTCAGCCTAGCCCAGTGCAACAGGGCTAAGCCTCTGTGTTCTCTGGAGCTTTGGTTGTGGTATAGACTTCTCTTCCCACCAATGTTGCCACAAGTACCCTAAGTGTCCATGTCCAGAATCTCCTGGCAATGTGCTATGCAGGGTGACTCAGGTGGTGCCACCCTTTAGCCATGGGAGCCTTGGTGATGGGAGGAAGACTTTTTTTTTATTATTATTATGGCCCGCTCAGCCTGCCCTGGGGGTGGGGCTGGCGCAGCATATGGTGCCAGGGATCGAACCTCGGTCTCTGCCGTTGCCTAAGCTTGCCTAAGCAGGTGCTTTAGACTGCTGAACCATCTCACCAGCCTGAGGAAGAAATTTTTAATGGCCCTTGGTAACAGATAGCATCCTTGCCAGCTCTCTACCAGTTTATACTTGCTGTCCCCATTTTAATTAAATGGCTGTCACTCACAGGTTCCTGCTTGCTGCTCTAAAAGAGCAATTAAGATGGCGTCTTGGGGAACCCGGGATAGGGAGTTCAGAGTCCTAAGTGCTCCTCCTGGCTCTGTGCTTATCTGGAATGTGACCTCAAGGAAGTCCCTCCCTTCTGAGAGCCTCAATTTCCCATCTGCAGAGTGAAGGGATAGGTCATGAAGTCAGCTCTGCTGTGGCTGCCAACACCCTTGAGACCTCCAGGTCTTCTTGAGATGTCCCTGAGTCCATTTCAGGTACTACTCACAGGGTGCCCACACCCTAGTCTCCCATCCTCATCTTCCAATCTCACCTGCCACTCCCAGCATGTACTGGAGTGTACGAGCCAAGCCTGGTGAGTTCTGTAGCCCACGATGGGACACTTCAGGGAAGTCGGCATGTAGAAGCAGAGCCCAGCTGGCTCAGGATGGCCTGGGCTCTGGGCCTCCCTGCCACAGGCAGGCTGTGTAACTTGGGCACCTCACACTGGCTGTGGGAGTCTCAGTGTTGTTCTTCGTGAAACATAGGCTATGTTCTCTTTTTCACCAGGAGCAATGAGAAGTCCAGAGGAAACAGCAGGTACCAAATGCCTAACAGGGTCAACTAGCTAGTATTTCCTGTGTACCTACTATACTCTCTGGCCTGTCTCATGCCCTCCAAGGCCACTGACCATAAAAATCTGGTATTGCTAGGTGGCACACACCTGTAATTCAGTACCCAGAAAGCTGAGCCAAGAGGATCTCTGAGTTTGAGGCCAGCCTGGGCTACACAGTGAGTTCAAGACAAGCCTGGAGATCCTGTCTTTTTTTAAAAAACCCAAACCAAGAAAAACACACATGTGTCCCAACTATAGAATAGCATAGTGATAGTCTTCACCTCCTCCTTGTATCTAGATGTCACCCCAAAGCCTCATGTGGTCACAGGCGGAGCTTTTCAAAGGTGGCTGAATCTACAGTGAGTGATACTAGAATCAAGAGTGTTCGATTATTAAGTCTGTCCATCAATTGGTTTGCTGTAATTTGGGGAGATTCAGGGTGCCCCACTCTGAGTATGAGTACTACCTGCCCTATGTAAGGAAAGCCTAGATAAAATATAAGGTGCAGAAAGAAAGCTTGTCTCTTGCAGCTTACTGCTTGCTACCTACTGTCTGCCTGATCTATGACGCCCCTCTCTGCCCTGCCTGGAAGCCAGCCAACTATGAACTAAACCCTCTATAAACTGCGAGCCAAATAATCCTCTCTGCCTTTAACATGGGGTGTTGGGTCTTTTGTTTCATTGATGAGTCACAAAGACACCCTCTACCTGAACTCTCACAAGTGCATGTTAACAGCATACTTGGTCGCAGCCCCAGATGGGCTCCCGGGACCTGATAAACCTTGCTTGCTGCTGATAAGGAGCACAGGCCTAGGCACCCAGTGTGCTCCCTGCTACTTGGTCATGAGAGCTCGTTGAGAAGGATCTTCTTTTCTCAGATAAAGAAGCCGAGGCATGGCAATTAGGCAACGTGCTCAAGGCCTTGTACTTGCCTATAAGGTGGCTCCGAGACTCACATCACAGGGTCTTTGAACCACTGAGCCACATGACTAGGAAGTTTGGTGCATGACACCCACAGATCTTAAAAAGGAACATTCCTTGGGCTGGAGATAAACCTAGGACCCTGTACCCTTCCATCTGACAGCCGAGGATGCCTAGGCCCAAACCTACCAGGGTCCCAGGGCCAGATCTTGGGGCTGAGATGTGTGCTGGAAGCCAAGGCAGCGCAAAAGGCTCGCCATTGTTATCAAGGGTTATAGGAGGAGCAAAGGGTCTCAGCTACCAGCAGTGCCACAAGGAGGAGGCAACCCTTCCTGAGCAGGGCTGGCGGGTGCTGCTACCCTGGTCCACAAAGGGGTGCCCTGCTGCTGCCCTGACTGTGACCCATGCCCCCAACCCTTAGTCTACACCAGCCTGGGCACTCCTCCTTTGTCAAGTGGCTAGTCTGAGTCCTGCCTCTCCTCCCCCCCAGACAATGACTTGTTTTCACTAAAATAAATTTTAGAAAGAAAACACCCAATACACACATACAGAGAGAGAGAGAGAGAGAGAGAGAGAGAGAGAGAGAGAGAGAGAGAGAGCGCGAGCGCCCAGCAGGATACGGTCCCAGGACAGCCAAGATGGTGGCTTCCTGTCTCTTTCGGGATGTGCATATGGAGGGTGGCTCGGGGGTCCCAGAGGCACTAAATTACAGGACCAAATGAGGACTGGGGACTGCGCTAGCGGAGCACTGCATGCTGCCGGCTAAGGGAACTTTCTGGCCCCTAGCGCTGGGGTGAGGGACAGGGTCAGGGACTGGGCGGCTCCCTGAGTCTCACTTTCTAGGTCGGCTACACTGTACCCCTGGGGGCCAGACAGCTCGGTAAACCCGATTCCAGGAACCACGCTGGCTGGAAAGCGGGATACATACTATAGTGAGGACATGGTGTCCCCTGGACATCCGAGCTCTGCGCGGGATCCGGCTGTGAAATCGGGGTGCGTGCACTGGGAAACCTTGGTGGTCTTATACCCAGTGTGTGCTCTGATCTTGGATCTTGGGGTCTGGGAGCGGGAGGGTGGGCTCAGGGACCCCAGGATACGGAGTGAGGGTGGGGAGCGCCTGGGACCTTGAGTCTTAGCCCTGGGGATGCCCCACCCGGCAGGTGGGGACCCGGACCGACTATGCAGTCCCTACCTGCGCCGTTCATCTTCCTGCCGCGACAGCTGCGACCCTGGTAAGTCCGGGTCTGAAGGAGCCCAGCACCGCCCTCTCGCCCCGCCCCACCCGAGCGGAGGACCGGGGCTGTGGAGACGTGGGGCGGGGCGGGGCGACCCGGGGCGGAGCGGTGTGGAAGAGGGGGCGGGCGGGTACCGAGCAAGGGAAGCCAAAGGGGGCTTCGGGTGGGGCGGCGCGCCCAGACACTCCAAGGAGCTGTGTGTGGCGGAGCCGCCCAGAGCCGCCCGTAGATCCTCCTGCCTGAGTGCACACTCCCCTCCCCGAGTTTTCCTCCTTACAGTTTTGTTGTTGTTGTTGATGTTCTTGTTTTTTCTTCCCTCAGGACTGGGGCAGGTGAGGGTGGCTTCGACCTGTGTGAAGTGGAGGGGTTTGGGCTGTGAGGACCTCAGAGCCTGGGGGAATCAGCAAGACGGCCGAGATTTTCTGGTCCATTGGCCCAGGACCTCCAGTCAGTCCCTCACTAGTCCTGGTGGTGATGGTGGTGGTGGCTGGGTACACAGAAATAGCAGGCTGGTGCCACCCCCAAGGTGCAAACTCAAGCGATGGTGCCGCTTTCTGATCCCGTCCTGACAGAAACCTTGACCAGTGGTGAAGGGAGTCCTCGTTGGGCAGTGACGCTGGGCGCTGGACCAGTCCTCTGGTAGCACAGGGTGCTGGGTGCCAGTGTGACTCACAGGAGGACCCTGCCCTCAGGAAGCCCAAGCATGGTGCTGCCACAGTGACAGCCAGAGTGGAGGCTACCAGGGGGCTGCTAGGCAGCTAGGGCAGGGCTCTGAGGGTTGCAAAAGCCCCGCCCATTGGAAGAGCCTGAGGGTTTTGGTGCAGTCCAAGGTACATCTCAGTTTCTCCAACTATAAAATCAGGAACTAAGTTTGGTCTTTTCTGGTGATCTTCCCAACTTGGAGCCACCATACAATCCTCACTCTCCAGCTTTTTGCGAAGGATTATGTGTGTCTGAAGTAAAAGAATAATCTATGGCTGGATTTTTTGGTGTTGATTAGGTAGCCTCTTAGGCAGAGACAGTAGTAGAAATGGAGGAGGTGGAGGTAGCGACTATGGGATCATGGAGGTGGAGGATGACGTGGTGAAGATGAAGGACCTGCTGTCCTTCATCATTTGGTGCAGATGAAGTCTGGTCAGGGAAACAGTAGGTGAAGTGGAGAAGGTACACTTGGAAGAGGTGAAGGGGTTGGTGTGAAGAGATGGTGGAAGAGTGGAGGTGGTGGAGATGGTGTGGTTCAGTGAGCTGACAGACATGGCTGAGGTGGCGGAGGTGGTGGCCATGTTGGAGTTGGTCAAGGTGATGGAGGTGATGGTAAAGAAGGTGATGGTCATGGCAGAGCTGCTCCACATGGAGGAGATGGTAGTAACAGAGTTACACCAGGTGGCAGAGGTGACGACGGGATGGTCAGTGACCAAAGTGGTAGAGGAGGTTGACATGAGTGGAGGAGGGAGAAAGGGAGGGAGAGGTGAAGGTGGGGAAGAGTCTGTGTTTGAATGTGGGCACAAAGGGAAAGTGTAGAAATTTAGTACAAAGAGCAAATCTTTCTGGAAACCATGAGTTTGTGTCTGGGAGTTAGCGGGTGAAC